>APFE030099968.1:0-11271 GCA_000404065.3 Pinus taeda
CGTATTAGAGATATCTTATTAGAAATTAGTAGAGATATTTGTAGGTGTATAAAAATACCCACAGATAGTACTGCAAATCCTAATCATCCTTCTACCAAGAGATCACACCAGAATGAGAACAATAGAAATCACTTCATTACTTGAGAAAATATGTTGTATATGAACATAATATATAGGAGAATTAGAGGTCTCTAGGGATACCTAGAAGATAAGGTTGACAACACAAAAGTTAAGGATAAAAATTCTATGTGAGCTTAGAAGTTTTAAGGATTGTTCTGGTGGAACTCTAATGCCAACAACCACCCCCCCACCCGGATAAGAGAAATATATAGAGGAAATAAGAAAACAAAGAATGTGTCCTAAGAACTAGGGATGCTTAAGTACCCATATAAAACCTATCATAATAAGAGAAAGAGAGAAATAAGATAGAAAGAGATGAATAAAGGAGGACTCAAGATGGCCCCCCAAGGACAACTTCCGTCTCGTCAAACATGTGTCATAATTGAACAATCCTTGGTGATGCCAAGTAATTTGTGAAAATATTTGGTATTTGTTCTTCAATAGGGATATAATGTAGGATCATAACACCATCTTGAATAAGTTGGTGAATTAAGTGCATATGGATCTCAATGTGCTTAGTTCATTAATGCTCCATAGGAATTCTATATATATGTATCATACTATGATTATCACACCATATAATATTATGTTGTGCTCATTGAATGCGAAACTCAATCATTAAATATCACATCTAAAGAACTTCTTGACATATGAGAACTACAACCTAATACTTAACTTCTTCCATAAATAATACGATTGTTGGTTGTCTCTTGGTGGACAAAGAAATAGTAGTGTAACCAGGACAAGGAACAAATCCAAAGGTGGAAATAAAATCATCCATTGGTCTATCCCAATAGAAATATTTGAAGCCTACAAGTTCAGGAGAAATAATAAGGCATTCAATGCCAAAATTAGAAATTCCTTGAACATATCTCAAAATATGCTTCACTAATTTCAAGTGTCTCTTGGGGATCTTGAGGGAATCTATAAACCAACTCAACTCCATAGCCAATGTTAGGTCAAGAGTGCTTAAAATAGAGGTAAATACCAACAAGTTAGCAGTATAATGTAGGATCCACCTAGGATGTGGTGGAGCTAGTTGTAAGAGTAACACCAAACTAAAAATTAGTCATTGCAAGCTTACAATTAGCCATACCAAAATGATGAAGTAAATCAAGAGAATATTGTTTCTAGAATAGGTGATTATTTTTTAAAATTGGTGAACCTATAATAAATAAAGTAGTGTAGTAGATGAATATCCATCATATAAAGCTATTCCATCAATTCTTCCATAACATTATGAATCGCAGATGAAGATATCCCTATAAGGATCAAATACTACACATATAGAACTAGAAACAACAAATTAAGTCCATGTCTTTGATTATAAATGGACAATAATTCAACCAATAAGTAAGAAAAAAATGTCTATTTTGCAATACCAAGCTCTAGAATCCCTTTTGATACAATACAATTATCATTGAAACCTACAAACAAATAAACTATCTACAAAAAACTAGGTGGTTGATCTATGTAAATCACAACAAGTAGATCTCCATGGGGAAAGGAACTCTTTGCATCCATATGGTAAACTGACCATCCTTGGAGCGTACTGAGTGAGATCATAAAAATATAGAATCCATCTTAGAAACAATGATGAAATTCTTAGTGTACTCAATTCCTTCAACCTATGAAAAACCTTTAGCCAGACATATTTCCTTATGTTTTTCAATAGATCAATCTACTATATTTCTAGACCCACTTGAAATAGACTAACTTAGATCCCTTTGAAAGAGGAACAAGATCCCAAATAGGATTCTTCATGAAAGAAGAATATTTTTCTATTATGGAAGTCTTCCACTTAGGTTTGCAGACAATATGAGAAAACTGTTGTGGATCTTTTGAAATGGAATTACTTAAAAGGGATATTCCTTTGGACTATGGTTGATTATATACCTTCTACTAGATGAGAAAATTCAGAACAACTTTCTTCTTCTATAATATCTAGAAAAGCATCACAATTATTAGAACCATTATCAATAATTAAATGTGTGAAAGGAGGGGGAGAGGATCCTATATTCTTGTGTTCATAAAAATGAACATTTCCTTACAGCAAAGCTTCTATAGAGGTAGGATCAAAGAGTGTTTATGCTTTCATGTCCTCACACTAAGCAATAAATATCAGCTGTTGACTATTTTTTTTCCATGGCTTTTCACTTTTCATCTAGAATTAATGCCCAAGAAGGACTTTCAAATGCCTTGAAAGAAGAGGCATTAGGCTTCTCATGTGTTCAAACATCCACTAGAGTCATGTTTTTAATTAACTTATTAGTTGTCATGTTTTGAATTAACTTATGAGGATTGATGTCTTGAATGTAATTGGAATAATTAATTGCTTCAACCCAAAAATTAGGTGCCAATTTCTTGTAATGAATCATAAAATTAGCCATCTCTTAAAGTGTTTGGTGTTTCCTTTTAGAGATGCCACTTTGTTTAGGGGTGTAGGTAATACAGTATTGGTGAAAAGCACCATGTTCTCTACAAAAAAATTTGAAATTCCTTACTAACATATTCCATGCCATTATCAATGCATAGTCCCCTGATGGAGCATGAATATTGTTTCTCAATAAAAGTAATAAATTTATTGAATGTTTCAAAGACTTCACTCTTGTACTTGAGAAATTAAACCTAAGAGTACCATGAAAATTTATCAATAAACTTGTATGCATATTTGGCCCCTGAAAAAGGAGTTAAAATTTTAATAAAATTACTGTGCACTGACTCAAGAGATGTTGTTTTTCTTAAGGATCTCCTGTTAGGAAAGGGATATTTATGTTTTTTTCCAAGAGCACAACTTGAATACACTCCAAAAATACAAGAAAATTTTGGAATACCTCAAATGAAATTTTTAGTGTACATCTATTGTAAATATCTATAAGTTATATGGCTAAATCCTTCATGAAAAGGCCTAGTCAAGAAATTAGCATGAGATATAAAAGAAAAAGTAAAAAAGGATGAAAGTGAACAAAATTATATAATCTCGAGACATGATCAACATATTTAGTAGCAACAAGAACTGTAGGATCATGTAGTTCTTTCATAACTACCTAATTTGGATAAAAATCCATTATTTTCACATCAATCGAATGACAAATCTAATAAATGGAAAATACATCTGTAAAAATATCATGGACCAGGAGCACATTGTTAATGCACCCATTGGTTAATTGCATAGTTCATAACTGAAAAACCTCAAGTCGCATAGAGTCATCAACTAAATTTTGTGAAATGCTAATATGGGATATAGAAGGAAGCACATCTTAATAAGGATTCATATGATGTGATGCCCCTGAATGAAGTATCCAATTATCGATAGATTTATGTATATATTGTGATGATAAAGCATGTCCTTTTCCTATTGAAATATTATTCTTCTTCATGACATCTTCTAGGAAATCCAAAATTTTCCAACATCTTGCTTCAATATGGCCTGGTTCACCACAAAAAATACAAGTTTCATCTGCTTTTTCCTTCATGTTTTCCCATTTCTTCCTTTTCTTAGAGGAGGATCCTTGATTCTTGGAAACTAGAGGTGAATACTTGGTATTCTACTTAGGATTGGACGGAGACTCAAGGGATGACCAAAATTATTCTTTTTTTAAGCCCAAACTTTATGCCAATCTTTGGAGATATGAGCCACCAAACCTTGATTTGAAGAGGTAGAGAGAACATCTAGTTTCTTGAGCTATGGTTGTTCTCATATGAGATAATCATAGAATATCTCAATGTTGGGAATTTGAAATGAATAACCAAAGGAATTCCTTGCTACATCAAAGGTAGATGCAAAATTCTAAGAGGAACCCCTTAGTTTTGACAAAATAAAAAATTAACATTTGTTTATTTTTTCTCTTTACTGCATGCTTTTAACTAGGACAACAATGACCTGAATTGAACAGGACATTCCTCAATAGAGGCATTCTCATCAAGTATTATGGTTGATAATTTAGTTTTCAATTCTAGAGCGTGGAACTCATTTACACTTCCAAATATAGAGGCTAATTTATCCCAACTTATTTTTGGAGTGGTACATTCTTCAAGATGAAATAATAGGTTGTATGAAACATGCAACCCAATGAACTCATTCTCGCAAATATTTCAACTTCTTTTGTAAAATTTGATTTGTTTTCACTTATCATTTTCCATGGCCCCTTTGATAGTAAAAATTATTACATTTTCATTCTCTAGGTATGATAATTATAAGGAGTAAGAAAATATGTTGTTCTTAACTCTGCCGTAATATCAAAACCCAAAATTACAACAACTAGAAAATAAAATAATTGTTCAAAATATTCTCCAAATAGACTTTATTTTTTTTTCCATTTGTTTTATTGCACCTTTCTCCTTTTTTTTTTAAGGCCAACAAAAAAACAAAAACATTTAAACTTAAGTGAGGAAATTAAAAATGGAAAAAGGGAAATCCTGGATTCCTCGCAGTGAAGAATTAATCTTGTGCAGACTCATCGAGGTTTATTGTAGAAGAATATACATAAAGTACTGATGATATTCCGTCTCATTTGTTGATGTGTCTAGTGTGGTGTCAGTTTTTAATGGTGGACCTAAGGTGCTGACCCTCATGGACTTCTGAAAAGGGAATGTTGTTGTTAAATAAATGTTTCACCACGTAGAAAAAAATTTGAGCTAGCTTCACCAAAATGAACTCCACAAACATCAGCAACGGTGAGATTAAGTGGATTGCAAATTCCCCGAATATTCAGGAATTCGACTGACATGGGCGCGGTCAAAAAATTGACCACGTCCATGTCCGTCGGATTCCCGAATATTTGAGGAATCTATAGTCGACTTAAGGATGGCCCATCAACAATATCATGAATGAGGTCAGAGGTAGTTCCGTCAGAAATAATATCACGAATGAGATCAAAGGTAGTTCTGTCAGCAACAATATCCCGAATGAGATGAATTAATGGTTGGATTGTTCATGAGCATAAGAATCATGTAGCACTTTAACCACAAGGTTGTTTGTAAGATTTAAGTGATGAGCAATCCACCAACAGTTATATTTCCCAAGGAAAATGATAGCAGCGTTAACTTGTAGCATTGACTTGAACCGAAAGGAAATCTTGTTGGAGTGATTATTTGAACAATGAGCCTCGTTCATGAGCTCAATGCTAGAGAGTAATATGTGACATTAGGAAATTACAAAACCCATATCTATATTCAAACCTAGATCTCCAAAAACTTAATAAGATCCCACTTCTTATTTGATCAAACCTAATCCAAACAACATATAATATAAACAACATATAATTCTGATACCACTTAAGATCATAAAAATATCAATGAAGCTCTATTACCACTTAATATCATAAAAATATCTATGGGTTCGACTACCAATTATAACAATCCTTATGCCAAAAAAATCACACCAAACACTTCATTACTTGAGAAAAATACCTTGTACATAAAAAATCACTTCATTGCTTAGCAAGAATATGGTGTAAATGTTAACCAATATAATATTAACAACTCAAGAAATATGGATAAGACTAACCAATCAAAAAATAAGAATGAAAACGCTACCTGTTACAAATTTTAAGGCCTTTTCTATTGGAACTCTAAAAATCTCTTATCAGAAATCATTTTTCGATTCAGTGTTGGAATTTTGAACATTGAAACTCTATCTTCATATTACATTTAGCATCCCAAAAATTTCATAAATTTAATTAGGACTATAGATTTATGTATCTGGTTTCGACTCTCTCACATCATATTATTACTTGTAAATATGCTAAAACATTTATGATTTACGAAAGAATATTTTCTCAGATTAATTTTAATTTTAATAAATTTATTATAATGTATAATAATAATAATAATAATATATTATTTTAAAATTATAAATAATACTAAAATAAATTTATTATATTCGATTCATACTCGATTCAAATTGGGTTTCATTTATTTTTTAATTTATTTATATATATAAGAGAATAAAATCATATAATATTTATATAGTTATATTTATTAAGAGGTTTTTTGACAAATTAAAATAAAATATTCTATATGTGGAGATTATAAATTAGATTTTATAATTAAATTAAATATTATATTTATATATAAATATATTTAGATAGTCGATATAATTTATATATATATATATATAATATTATTGAAATGTTAAATTTATATAAACATAAATATTGCAAAAAATCACATGATCCAATTTTAAATCTCAATTTATCAAGTGTGTAGGCATGTAAGGAGTAATATGGGAACACCTTCTTTTAATTTTTCCACTGGAACAAAGGTTTTCATCATTAGAGATTTGATACCTCTAGGTGCTTGGTAGATATAGAGTTAACATGTATCTATAGAGGTTTTAATATTTTGATTTTAGGGAACTCTTGGAATTTTTCAAAGGTTTAATAATAGAATTTATAGTTTATTTTATGTTAAATAAGTTTTTTCTTCTGAGAGTATAAGTGATAATGTGGTGGGGTGATGATGTGTAAAGTGATGAGAAATATAGATGACATGGTAAGTAGAATAGACGAGGAAACAAGTATGAGATATTAGAGTGAAGATGATGGATAGACTAGATTAGGGACTTTGACCATCAAATCATTTCATTAATTCTAGCTGCAATATTTATGAGAGAAAGAGATGAATAGATAAAATAATGAGAATAATAACTTGTAGGATGATGGAAATCTTTGACCACATTTTGTTAGTTTTTCAATCAATGCAAGCTTTCAACTCTTCTTGCTCACTCTATCTTTCACCCTAGTTGATTGATCTTTCAAGACCTTAAGTTCAAGAACTTGTATATCTTATCAAGCTCTTAAGCAGGTTATAGAGGGAAATCAATGACTAGATATTTTCAATTTCCTATTAACATCACACCAAAAGAATTATATATGAGAGTAGGGAATAAGGTAAAACCAAATCAATAAATACATGATATGCTCTAAAATGGGGTAGTTTCTTGCGTAACCCAATGGTTCTAGCAGCTAAATAGTAGTACAAGTTTTTGTTGGAAGATAACCCAACTCCATGTTGACGAATACCCCTTATAAACCCTACTGGAACTTGATCTCTCTACTTATTTTGAAGCATGTGGAGCATTTACCCTAAGTCACTCATGGGGATTGTTCTTTGTTGGTCCAAAATTTTCTATGTAGACTTCAATATAGAGAAAATCCATTAAAGATTACCACGAATCATCAAGAATGAAAACCCTATTAGAAGTACAATTACAAAGGTGATGTGGGAACCTTTATTATAGAAAGGAAGAGCCTCGACCAATAGCCATGCAATGTATGGAAAGGAAAAATTCCCCAAGATATCTCAAAAGGTTCCTAGAGGTATGTTTTAGCAAGTGAAATATTAGGATACACTAAGAAGAAAAAGAAAAATATTATTGTTTGTTAATATGCTATTGTTCAGTGTATATTAAGTTAGGGAAGATGATTTCCTTGATAATTTTGCATCTAACTATGTGTAATGGAAAATCAATAATTATTGTCTTTGGGATATAAAGATAAAGGAATCTTTAAGGTCATTTCCCTTTAACTTGTGATAAAAGATGAGCATGAATGAAGATGAAGGTAAAGTTAGAGGGGTTTAATGGAGTGTAAATTAGAGCAAGTTGGACTAAGTTAAACCAAGGTACAAATGATAAAGAGCATCAACAAGAAAAAAAAAATCCATTCTACATAATTTGTAGGAGATAGAAAGAACAATCAGACAAAGTTAATGGAAGCAACCATTGCTTGTATTTCCTTTGAGATTTGATAACTAGGGAACATTGTAATTTTAACAACATCGTAAATAAGAACTAGCACATGATAGTCATTATAATGTTATATATTTCTAAATTCAAGTTTTTCCATTGTATCTCTTCTATCTACTTCGTTTTTGTGATTATGTTGACATATTTGTGTCAATAGACCACAATTAATGGTTATCCATAGACGGAATTCTTTATGTTTAAAATTAATGAAATTACACATTAATGATATATGTTAGCAAATTGTTTGGAAATGGGCCGATTTTTATGGATCATATTGATATCACAATGTAGCTCCAAAAATTTATAATGAAGTTACTAGTAGACACTAACAAAGATGAAAAAGTATGACAATGTTGGAGTATTAGTTGCTTTACCCTTGAAATCATTACTAGACGAGTGAGTAAAACAAATCTAGAGAATATGGTAGATTATGAGGTAGAAACAATGATACCAATAATAAGATAAAATACTAGGAGAATCATGTGGTTTAAATTTTCATTGATATGTATTATATGACATAGCAAAATAATCAAGTAACCAACGTTGTAGCTAATTTATTTTACACATTGGTATAGAAGAAGAAGGAAAAGAGAATTCCTTGTTCAAGGTTAATTTTAAATGAGAAAGATTGTTAGAAAAAATAAAGTGGATAAACTAGAGAAGATGATAAGGAAATATAGCTAAAGTCAATTAAAAACTAAAGTAGAGGTACACATTTTCATCAATCAATATATAGGTAATATAGTTTCATTGAAGATAAGTTTTCAAGTGCAATAGATAAAAGTCTATTGTTAGTAAACGGGCTTAGTGGAACAAAAATAACATTCTTTCCTCAATTGAAGTTAGAAGGATGTGCTTTGACATGGTGGGAAAGTGAGGCCATTTGTGGAAGGCTATGAAATTAAGTACTTGTGATAAAGAGGGGACTTTTTTAAGAACATGATTAGGTCATAATTCTATCCCATTTTTTTATAGGGGAAAGAAACACTGAGATGTCTTCAACTCAAACTAAGACTAGGATAAACATTGCAAGAATTTAATTTTCATTTGAAAAATGGACCAATTTAACTAGTGATACTTCATAATATTCCTAAATTTACCATTAAATAATGGGGACCCTTTAGTAGACTCCTTAGGGAAATAGCATTAATTCAAACTGCAGTACCAATAATTAAGACTAGGCACATCATTGGTTCATCAGAAGATATTAGAAAAATCAATTTAATGGAACAAAATATGTAGAGTCACAAAAACACCTAAAAACTGAAAAGGTAAAGGAATCATATAGCTATACTTGCATCATACAAAAATGAACATAACAATTGTTATAGGAATTGTAATGTAGACAAGGAAAATTTTGAGGGTAGAAATTTCATATAATTATTTGCTATACATTTTCATATATACCCTATAGAAGTTAGGGTTACTAACTATGCCTAAAATTAATTTCAAATAAGTGATACTGGAATGCTTTCCATAATATTTTCTAGGAAGGTTAGGACAACAAACTTTTGTGCATATTTCTTATAGAATTCAGGTTACATATGGTAAAAGCTTCAAAAGAAAATTCATTGTGTGTTATTATGGAAAAACAATACACTCAACTATGCAAGTGAGTTTATGCTCATCATTAGAAAAGAACATGTATAGGTGTATTAATTTCCACTGGAAGCATCGTGGAACCAAAAAGATCATTTTTTTCTAAACTTCCATTTAAAAAATCAAATTATGCGAGTGTAGCAAAGTAGATATTCCAAGAACCCCACAATTTTTTCTTCAATAACCGCACTAATTCTTGAAAGTGACAACTCACCAGCCCATCAATCACATTGCATTGAGCGAGAATAAATTATCTGACATGTCATGATTGACTGCCCATTTTGGAGCATCTCCATACTTACTTCGAAATTTTTGGAGACTCCAAAGGACTCATTCGGTCTCCTACCATGCCTTTATTACACTATTGCACCAAGGTGAAGTCATGAGATGATTTTGAATCTATAAATTCTAGGAGAATGATAGCCAAAGTAAGAAAAAGGGACAACAAAGTCATGTTGCAAAAATTTCTTGAGAAATTAGCCTCACGTTTCCTATAGAATTCACCATCTTGAGAGTTTTTATAGCTTCTTTGAGGGAGAAGTGCTTTGCAATAGGTTACAGTAAAGCGAAAATCCTTGCTTAGAGTTTTGGAGAACTATTGATCTCCATAGCTCCTTCAACTATGTTAAAATTCATCTACTATCCTTACCAATAACTAATAAAGATGATCTATTTCTATTCTCTTAATTTTAGTTTGGTTTTTGTGTTCTTCATTGTTTAATGTGCATATTATGTTTTGATTCTCCATTTGTTACATATATATATATTTTTTTAAACTCTAACATTTATGATTATGTGCTTCCTTGTACTTTACATCCAAGCTACAAATAAATAATGTATTTGTAACACCCTTTCTCCAAATGCATGAATACAATAATGGCAAGTAGACAATTAAGGATCTCTTTTATTGTTCATTACATTTTTATTAATTGTTTCAATTCTCTATTCAATTTTTAGTCCACTCGTAGGCCTTATCACATATTGATTTCTCCCTTTTTATTTTTTCGAGCCACCCCTATAGGTATTGAAAAAGAGGAAGTGCTACCACCCATATGACTGTACCACCAAAACCTGCACAGATTACATAGAAATCATTTTCCCTTGTAATTTGATTTCTTTATGGGTTGATGGCAGCCTTTGGTGACCTTTCTTCACTCTTAATTGTTTTTCCAAATTGGATAGGATTTTCTTGCTCCAATTAACCATTAATTAGAGAACTTTCTTTATGTTCCTTTCCACTTGGATGGCTTATCTAGTTTCTTTAAGTTTGTAGTTTGGGGCCAAGAATAGAGAAAGTAGGAAACAAAGAATGCACTTCCCTCCTTCTCTTAAGTGATCTTGAGGGACTCATAAATGTTTTTGAAAATGATACCTTCTTTATTTAGATTGGAATCACACACATAGTTTAATTAGGAGAAAGTGTCCCATTAAATGCACATCCCTTCCTTTTTTACAAGGTAAAACAAACTTACTTAAAGCAGATGGAACTTGTAACAAATCATCCATTATCCCCATTTTTCCAAAAATATATATTATAGTATAATATATATATATATATATTCGCTTTACACCTTACACTGTCCATATACTCCTTTCACCTAAACTTTGTCCAAACAGTATGCTCTTCCCTCTTACACTCAGGTGATCTTCAGGACCCAGACTTTGAACTTGGTTGTGTTATAAATCCACTACAATAAGGTAATAGCATGATTCAATATGGATGAAAATATTCTACTTCCAAGCTAGAGGGATTGTATTTCCTTTTTATTTTACACGTATATAAATATATATAATTTTACAAA
>APFE030099972.1:7220-97630 GCA_000404065.3 Pinus taeda
GGAACTTTTGGAAGCAGGGATCATTCATCCCAGCATCAGTCCTTATTCATCCCCAGTGGTTATGGTGCTCAAAAAAGATGGGGAGTGGCGGATGTGTCCTGACTTCAGGGCCCTCAATAAGCTGATAGTCAAAGATAAATTTCCCATCCCGGTGGTTGATGATTTGCTGGATGAACTCAATGGGGCTCAATTTTTCACGAAGTTGGATCTTCACTCAGGTTACCACCAGATCCGCATGAAGGAAGTCGACATACCCAAGACTGCTTTCAGAACTCATGAAAGCCACTATGAATTCCTGGTCATGCCATTTTGTCTTTGTAATGCCCCCTCTACTTTTCAGAGCCTTATGAACCACATTCTCAAACCATATCTCAGGAAATTTGTCCTTGCCTTCTTCGATGACATCCTCATCTATAGTTGCACTTGGGAAACACTTCTTCAGCATGTAGATCTACTCTTGCAACTGCTACGCAAGCAGAAATTATTCGTGAAGATGTCCAAGTGTTCATTTGGCATGGCAGAGGTAGAGTATTTGGGCCACATTGTGGGGCGTGAGGGTGTCAAGGTGGATCCCAAAATGATCCAAGCAATGCAAGAATGGCCTCAACCTAAGACCTTGAAGAGCTTACGCGGATTTTTGGGTCTCACAAGCTATTATCGTAAATTTGTCTGCAACTATGGTCGCATAGTGAAGCCCCTCACCCAACTCCTAAATAAAAATTCTTTCTTCTGGAATGAGGAAGCACAACAGGCCTTTACAGCTCTAAAAAATGCCATGTGTTCCACTCCAATTTTAGCACTACCTGACTTCACCAAATCTTTCGTCATTGAATGTGATGCTTCAGGAATAGGTATTGGGGCAGTTTTAATGCAGGAAGGGAGACTGTTGGCCTTCACAAGCCAGCAACTCAGTGGGAAGAATCACGGCCAATCTACATACGAGAAGGAAATGATGGCCATCTTACATGCAGTTGACACCTAGCGACCTTATTTATTAGGGCGACATTTCCAAATCCGCACAGATCATCACAGTCTTAAATATTTTTTGGAGCAACGCCTATCCCCCCCACAACAAAATAAATGGCTAGCCAAAATGCTGGGATATGATTATGAGATCATTTACAAGAAAGGGAAAGACAATAGTGTAGCAGATGCATTATCTCGCCAATTTGAGGAGGAAAGTACCATGCTAGCTATTTCCCTCCCCATTCTAGAATGGATTGAAGAAGCTCGCAGAGAATGGTTTTCACACCTAGGGCTCTCCCAAATCATTTCTCAATTGCAGGCAGATCCAAATTCCACCAAGGGCTACTCGTGGCATGATGATATTCTTCGCTACAAGGACAGAGTCGTAATATCACCAGCACCCACCTTCAAAAGTCGCATGTTGGCAGAGATGCACTCATCTCCCATTATAGGACATTCGGGCTTTCAGAAGATGTATGCTCTTACCAGAAGATCATTTTTCTGGACAGGCATGAAAAAGGACATCCTTACCTTCGTAACCGAATGCGATGTCTGTCAACGCCACAAAGGGGAAACCGTCAACACACCTGGCACATTACAACCATTGCCCATTCCGGCATTAATTTGGACGGAAGTTTCTATGGATTTCATTACAGGTCTTCCAAAATCAGGGAAGAAGTCAGTCATCATGGTGGTTGTGGACTGATTGTCGAAGTATGCTCATTTCTGCGCTCTTCCCCACACGTTTACACCAACCTTGGTTGCTCAAACTTTCATGGATCAGATATTCAAATTGCATGGCATGCCTATTTCTATTGTGTCCAACCGCGACCCGATCTTCACCAGCAATTTTTGGCAGGAACTCTTCAGAATCCAAGGCACTAAATTACAACTCAGTACTTCCTACCATCCGCAAACAGATGGTCAAACTGAAGCCGTCAACAAATGTCTAGAAACCTACCTTAGGTGTTTTACTTCAGAAAAACAACACCTTTGGGTATAGTTGCTTCCTCTAGCAGAATGGTGGTATAACACCAACTATCATGCCACCACCAAAATGACCCCCTATGAAGCAGTATATGGTCAACTCCCGCCTTCACCTACTTCATATCTCAAGGGATGCTCAAAAGTCCAAGCATTGGATCAACTCCTACAACACCGCGCAACTATGCTCGCCCATCTTAGAGAGAATCTTCATCAAGCTCAGAACCGCATGAAGCAATAGGTAGACCAGCATCGCTCAGAGCGCCACTTTCAAGAAGGGGACCAGGTCTTTTTACAACTCCAACCATACAAGCAAACATCACTCAAAGACAAGAGATGTCAGAAACTCTCTCCCAAATTCTACGGGCCCTATCAAGTACTTCAACGCATTGGAGAAATGGCCTACAAGTTGGCCTTGCCACCTACTACAAAAATCCATCCAGTTTTTCATGTCTCATGCCTTAAGAAAGTGATTGGGAATAATTGTAGAATTCAGACTAGTCTCCCGGAATTGGACGAAGAAGGATCCATCTGGCTTCAACCGAAACAGGTCCTCGACACACGAGTCAAGCAACTGCACGGCCGAATGATTAAGGAATTCCTCGTCAAATGGAAAGACACCTCTCTAGAAGATGCAACTTGGGAGCCAGCCACTATTCTACAGTAGTTTCCGCAGCTTCAGCCTTGAGGACAAGGCTAGTCTTAAGGGGGTGGGCATGTTAGGGTACCATCCTAACCCCCTTATCTATGTAATGGGACCATGTCATAGTTAAGAGTCAATAAAGCCCATATTAATAATTGTAAGTGGTTAATCCACAATTAATAAAGGAACCACAGTTAGTTGCAAATGGGCCGACGATATTAGTAATAAGCGGTATTGACCTGTGGTATTACTTGTAGGAGTCATATATAAAGGATAGTAATTCCCTGTGAGGAGCATCATGTCTTATTTTTGTAATCAAGCTCTGCTCTATTGGAGGTTTCCCCCTCGAAGAGGCAAGTGAACATTACTCTCTGAATAATAAAATCATTGCCATTCTATGTTCTGGGTATTTTTTCTTCGCATATTCTGTGTTCTAGGTCTCTTTTCTTCACATATTCTGTATTTGGGTATCATTTGCAGGTTAAGAGCATAACACTACCTAAGGTAGAGGCTTCAACGGAACTTGTCTTTGCTTCCATGAATGTTGCCTTTGCGTGCTCTGGATCAAACCCGACTTCTTTTTCTGGAGCCATGTGGACCCATCCACCTTCTTCAAGTTGTTTTCCCTTATCATCATCAGTCATCATACCACTTTGTAGCATGATATTAATATTGGGATCCTCTTCGCGAGTCTCTGCCCTCATCATCTACAGGTTCTAGGCAGGGTGCTAAGGCTATGCCTTCTTCTCCTACATTTTAGCTATCAATATAGGGTATTGTTATATAACACGGTCAAATTGAGTACAATACCAGCATGATGGGCATGTCTGGCTTGTACACTCCCGCGCGTAACATCCTGGAACTCCAAAATTATAGAAAATAAATTGCCCTTGACCTCTACTAGGTCCTCCTCCTCCTCCTCGACCTCGTCCTCATCCCTAATATCCTCTGCATGCTCCCCTAACGCCTTGATCCAGAGTCCAAGTTTATGTTTACATTTGATACATGGGCATTCTTTCCATAATTAATTCATAACTACAATAGTTACGCTCATCATTGTCTACTAATTTACAAAAGTTGCAGAATAGTTGCTGCAGCGTTTGTACAAATTTTTGCAGTAAGTGGAAATTGTCTGTTACATGTTTTCCTACTACTTGACAGATAGCACACCACAATGCGGGCCCTGTACTTGGTCCAGCTTGAGCTTCCTACCTCAGGAGCATTGGGCCTCCTCCTGCCATATAATATGCGAAAACATGGCAGTGATCCTTATCATGCCCCTGGCTTTTACACTTGAGGCACCAAAATTCTTCACGCACTTCCGATCGAGCCACTTTTTCCTTCTTCAAGCTCTGAAACTCCAGGTAGAGGTTCTGCAACTCCACATGAATCCATTAAACTCCCAAAGAAGCGTCTTGGATAGATGTCTCATGTAATCTCATTGCGATCTCTAGTGATTTCGCCTAAGTTCCTATCTTTTGTTGTGACAAAGCAATCCTTAAGTGAGGCAGGAGCGCAACTATAAACCAATCATGGTGCTGACTATTTGTGAGATTCATATTGGCTTCATGGATTCTGCACTTTAGTCTCTGATCCAGTTCCCAGGATGTTTCACCGATCCTCATCACAATTTCCTTGAACCCCCCTAACGATTGTGTTTTAGACTTAGGCCTACCAAACTCCTTGTTTAGAGTAGTCTGAGTGTTCGCTAATGACGCCATCGGATGATCAGTGCAGTACTTAATGTACCACATCAATGCATGATCTTGTAGAGAAGTAACCAACTGCACTTTCTTCATATGATCATTTGTAATATTCTGTGTTGTCCACACAACCTTCGCAACGAACCAAAACTGGTCTAGGTCCTCATTTCCCAAGCCCTTGAAAATGGGCAATTTCATCATACTCGACATATTGAATGGTGGCAGAGGTGGACGTGGTGTGGGAGAAGGCGTATGTTGTGGAGGTGAAAGTGGAGGTGGTGTGTGCAGATGATGTATTCATAGAAACCCTTTGCCTTATTAACTGGACAGTGCTCTGTGGTGAAGCATGTCTTTCTCCCTCATTGTCACTCAGAGGAGGTTCGACCATCAAGCTATATTCAGGGCTTGTTCTCCCTTTATCCCTGAAGAAATTTGCTCCAAACATCAAGGTAATGGCATAACCCGCTTTTCACAGAAGAGCATCTTAATCCAAGTATTCAAAGATCTCAAATACTTACCTCGCGGTCCCTTGAAGAAGTGTCACTGCTTCGCTGTAGCTGACTAAGTATCAACCATGAATTCTATTACAAATCCTCCTATGACTCGATCAAACCAGTGATCGATGAAACTTGCGATCTTATCTTCAGAAGCTTCCAATCTCCACACTAGTTTCCGGGTCCACATTATTGGACCGTCAAGCCTCCACCTTCTTTGGAAGTCTTCCAATTTAGTGATCCACTCATATAGTTCAATTGGGATGATGTAGAAGAAGATTTCATGTATCTCTATGTATAGGTATCTGTCTAACATCTGTTCCTTCATCAGGCATGGATTTCTATTTTTTTATGCCAGGAATTCATGGATGTTTCTATCCAACCACTCCTTAATTTCTTTCTTGGTCAGATTCAAGTGATGTAGCATCAAACATCTCTTTATGCAAATCCCAGTCCCAACAATGGAACCATTTGTCAGCTTAGTGGGTCCTGACCTAGGTTCAAATTTATTTTCACCAGAAAAATCCCTACACTACTAGCCCTTTCGGCATCAATCTGTAGAGCATGGACTGAAGTCTCACCCGATGCACTATGGGGGGATGTTGGAACCACGTTTTCACACTCCGAGATGAGTGTGATGTTGTTTTATGCCCTAAATCTGCCTTCGCATGGATTGATAAGCCTTTAGGGCTTATATATATAACTACCCTTAGTCAGCTTCTATACCTCTATGAACATTTATGATTGTCTTCTATAGAAATTGAATAGGTGAATCCACTACTTACATGCATCAAGGGTTACTTATAACCCAGTAATGACTCAGATCATATTGAGTGTTCGATAACTTCAACATACAACAAGATAATATTCGTGTAAATAGTTAATAGTAACTGCATTCATATAACAGTATAAATCGTTTAAAGTCATGTATCAATACATCATTATTTCATAAATCCATTATAACATAAAGCACATTCACATAAATAGAAGTAAAGAGATAAACATAAGGATTTCGGCAACAATCTTCTTTATTAATACTCAATTCTCTTTACAGACTCAAGACTTCCTTGCACACTTCGCTACAAGGGTCTGTGCACTCAGCTGCAGACTCTACTCTAGGCCTTTGCGCACACAGCTGCAAAGCCTTTCTTCCTACTATTCTTGCTAACTCTTTAGACTTCTCCCATAGACCAAACTTCATTACTTTCCTTATACATCCTAAGACACACCTATTTATACAATCCCATGGTCCACGGACGATGGGTAGATATTCACAAGCCTACTTAAATTACATAAAAGAAGGGTAAAACCCTTCATGACTCTTTAATTATCTACGCACTCCTTGACCAAAACTTGTGAAGACTTTACATATTTATACAACAAAACTTGGGCTTTTTCCCCAAAATTGACCCAAGGGTACCCCATCCCAACACCTCATCATCTGATCATGATGTTGATTCACTCGTTGTTAATCTATCTAAGACACTGGTCTATGATGATATATCTATCAACGAAGTCAAAACCCCCCAGAATATCGAGGCACTTCAGCCGAACTAATGGTTATGTTATGCCCTCGCTGTCCTGAGGTTGGTCTCACTTCTGATCAGGAAATTGTTCAAACACCTGAGGCTCCTCATCACTCATTTGTACACACTAAAGAAAAATCCAATGATTAGATTTCACTTCCTCCACTTGAACTACACGATCCCATCGCTCATGCATTGGAGGAATCTTACACAGCAAGAACACTTGTGCAACATAGGTGGTCTACCTTTATCACGTTTTCTTTCATTTCACGGTCAAGGGAATGCATACACTCAATATCTACATATAGTGTAATGCAACACCATGGCAAGCCCACAAAGTGCATGTCATGTGCTTTCACTCATTTTTGTTCTGTAGATGCTTGTAAGCTCAGAGTGTGTCTATTTTCATTTTTGTATCTTTCACATTTGCTGGTTCTCACAATTGTGTTGTTCGTGAACCATGCCTACACAAACATGAGTCAACAATGTGGCCTAGGTGGCTGCATTGGAAGTATCACTTCACGTGAGATGAACCATACATTGTTAGCTTAGGAGAAGAAGTATGTTTTATTTTAGTTTATTTGTTTGCATGCTTGTTTGCTTTCTTTCTTTGCATGTTTGTTTGTTTTCTTGCTCGCTTTGTTTTTATTTCTGCTTCTGCTTTGCTTTGTTGTTTGTTTGTCTATTTTGTTCATAGGTTAGTTTTGCATGAAACCATGGATGAATCTTGAAACAAGCTGGGTAAAATTACAAGAGGCCTTATACAACTATCATAATTTGGTTATCTATCTTCCACTCTCTTATGTAAGAACTTATTATATTCAGTACATGATACATCAATGGAAAATACGTACTATTCGAAGTGAACCTTGGTGAAAACACAACGCTTGCGCACTAAATAGTGTCACCTACTCTAGTCGGTGGTTTTTGGGTTAAACCTTGGCATCTCAATCAAGTAGAGTAAGGTGAGGGGGAAAACCTTAACAAGCATTTTAGAGGTATATAATAAACTACTTCTCTAAAGGAACAACCTCTTCTACTCTCAATAAGTTAGGATCCCTCTTTTGCCTTTGAAATGAATAAGTGTTATGCACAGTTATATGAAAAAAATGAAAAGTGAAAAATTAAAAAAAAAAATGAAAAATGAATAAGGAAAAAGAAGAGAAAGGATTCCTGTGTAGAAAGGTGATGCAAATAACTCCACTGGGGTACTGTTGCGGGATTTTATCCCCTAAGGCTCTTGGGTGGAACCCTAGCAGACTGAAAGTTGTCTAAATCAAGAAACATGCACATGCACAGCCATTATGCTAGAAAAAGCTATTTCTAAGGTGAGAAGGATGTACCTCAGGTCCTACATTCGGGTAGTTCCTCAAGGGTCCAAACCCTTCTTCACGTCCCTTTCACTCCTTTGCCCCGCAAAACCAACAATTCCAAAGAATGCAGCAGTATATGGACAAAGATTTATATGAAAATCATCTTTATGTATACAAGAAAGGAGTTAGTTATAAACTTTTAGACATCCATTCATACATGAAATTCAAACATGAACATCATTAACATAAAGAAAGAAGCATATCGGGAACAAGACGTGTTTCTTTATTAGACAAATTAATAGTACAAAAAAGAGCAATATCACCTGAGCATCTTCTGCAGGCTCAAAGCTCAGCCTCCTTCTGGATCTGTCCCACCTCAAGCCTCTAGTAGATCTCCTTTCAATACTCACTCCAAGATGTCATAACTAAGGGATGAACATCAAATCACAAGGAAACAAGGGTTTCCTGTACAAATGGGGGAAGTGCAGAAGGCACAAGGGTCTTCAGACCTGATTAGGGGGAAATCTCAGTATAATAACCTTTCTCTATATTCTCTCTTCCTTTAGGCCTTCCCTTTGGTGTCTTTTTATACCAATTCCAAAGTAGTTTTTTAGTTAGGAATTGGTTGGGACAGTTGAGGCCACGGGCACTAATAGGTGATCAGCAGGTAAAACCCGCGATCTCTGCTCGAAAATAAGGAGTTTTATATTTTTTTAAGTGTTTTAATACATATATGCGGGTTGGGTATATATGAACCCGCGTATACACGCGTTTAACTCCGGGCAATGTCGCGTACAGGGAATAAAACACTGTTTTTTATATTTTGGACCAGGTCTGGAAGGAGGGGTTGCCCTAGGCCATGAGTGCAGCATCACAAACCATAATAGTGAGATTTGGAGCTATAACAGGGGGGAGTAATAGGGGGTTTGAGGGGTGCAGGTAAGTCCACTCTATGGGGTCCGAGGCAGCGCCCCGAAAAATTTTGGTTTTGAACCCTATGTTAGGTTGGGAGGACCTACCTATGGTTTTGTGCATGATTTTTACACATGGTTTTGGACACGATGGTTTTCGGTCCATGGTTTTGGATGCAATGGTTTTGTTAGCATTATGATGAATGCCATTGTAATTGATGGAAACCTACTTGTAATAGAACAACTCACTTATACATTGTAATTAGATGAATCTACAGAAGAGATATCAGATGTAACAAAATGCATGATAGCAGTATCTATAGATGTGATGAAATGCAGGGCAGATTTAAGGAATTAGTTCAGAAGGCAACTCTCTTAGATGAGAGATCATGGTATAGCAGGTAAACAACAAGAATGGAAAAAAGAGGTATATGTAGGTTTACCTTGACAAAGCCACGTATACATGCGGGTTCGCCGACCAAAAAGTGCATATGCGTATACATGCACTCTCACGCAAGGAAAGGTGTGTACATGTAAGAAAAATTGGCTTTGGAGCGTGGTATTTGCTCCATGGTATTTTGGTATTTTTTCCGAGGTATTGATCCCAGATATTGGGTCCAAGGTATTGTTCCTACATGGTTTTGGACCATGGTATTGAGAGAGGCCTAAACCTATATAAGGAGAAGAACATCATTAGGCCAAAGTGCAAGTGTGCTAGTGATGAATATCTGATAAAGGGTGAGATCTAGTATGCAGGTTATGGGTTTGTGATGCTTTGCTTGATCTAGACCAAGGATGCACCTATGCAGTTGATGATGGATGATGGATCGGGATCATAAGTCTTGGAATGTACTATCATTATGTGGTTTGATCATGGATAGACTAGATCTAAATTATTGATGCACGTTTTAATGTATGAATGCTATGATCTGGGTATGAGTGATGTTTGGTATAGCTGCAAAGTTCTGACTTAATATTTGCATATGTGTACACGGGTTCGCTTTGGTAAAAGTGCATATACACATAGGTTAGGATCATAAAATTCATGTATATTTTTTGAAGTATGATATTTGAAGTTGCAGATTGGATCTAATTGTTGTTGCAGAGTTCTGGGTTCTGCTCTATGTTCTGGTGGCTATGCTTTGATGACAGGGTTTCAGTGATTCAGTATTGTGTGATTGGTTGATGCAATATTTGTATTGTAGTGGTGATTTATTTTGAATCTCAATGTTGTTAATAGGTCAAATATGAAAATTGGATGAAATGTGGCCTCCATATTATGGTATTGTGATGAAACAAGAAGGTTGTAGCCTTCTATAGGTCAATAGCTACATACTAGTACATCAGCTAGTACAAGAGCTAAGGGGGTTGTAGCTCCCTTCCAGGAGAAGATGGAGAATTAGAGAAGGTAGTAGCCTTTTGTAGATAGAAGCCTGCATACTAGTATAAGATTGCACCAATACAGGAATATTGTAAAGAGATGTTTCTTACTAAAATAAGATAGAGACGAATTGCAGCAAGTGGTTTTCACCCACATTGGGTTTCCACCTTATATCATGGTGTTCATGTGTGCTTCTTATGTGTGATGATCTCTTCTGTTTTACTGCACATGTTTACTGTTTATATGGTTAATAATGTTCTGATGCACTCATTAAAGATGAACTAATTGAATCATAAGATTGTTTGATATACGCTAGTTGCATTAACCACAATTGCGTATACACATGGGTTGCCTTAATTGAAGTAGCGTATATGAATCTAAGTATAGAAAAGAAAAATATTATCAATTTGCTAATACTGATTCACACCACCGCCCCCCCGCCCCCCCCCCCCCCCCTCTGGCTAGTATTCTTTCCAACAATTGGTATGAGAGCAGGTCCTTTAGTAGAAGCTTGATCGCTTGAAGGAGATCCATAGAACAATGGGAAAGAAGCTAAAGAAGAACGCACCTCAGAAGAATAATACATCTCAGAGGAACTATGACAGTGGGAGAATCAATTGGGGAATATGTGGAAGCAACACTTCAGATTCAAAATAACCTCAGAATAAAGATGAACAAGCAAAAGAACTATCAGGTATGAATTTGTTATCCTCTGGTGATACATTTCTCCATCATTCTAAAGATGATGCAAGTGATAGTGAAATAATTGAATTTTCTCTTACAGGTGACAAAAAAAGATATCAGATATAGGTAGAATTTAAAAGGCTTACGGACAAAATTAAAGATCAGCAAGATCTATTGAACAAAAGGGAATGTGCCTCCCATGAAAAAGCTACCAAACTAAAATCTCAACTAGAGGAAGGAAACAAGATAAGGAAGCTATCCAAGGAAAAGGAAGATCAATGTCAAAAGCTACAAGATGAAGTGACATCATTAAGAAATGAAGTAAATGAAAGGAGCACAACAATCAAGAAACTCAAAGATAGATCCAGTTACTATGAAAGTCTTGAAGCTAAGATCCTCTTGCTAAAAGAAGATCTTGAAGAATCAAATAAGCAGAATAAAGAACTATTCCAAACTCTTGAAAAATAGTAAAAGAAGTTCTTGAATTAAGACATCAGATGGAAGAAGGAAGAAAAGCTGAAGGAATCATGAAGAAGAAGTGTCTTGAAAAGGAAGAGCAACATCAGGTTCAGGTAAATATTCTAAAAGATAAATTAGAACAAAAGTATAAGCTCTTACAATTTCAAAATAGTACTAAGATCTTGGATGATATTCTTAGTAGTCAAAGGTCTCCTGCTATTAAAACAGGCCTTGGTTTTCATGAATCTGTTAAAGGTGAATCTAGTTCACAAAGTAAGACGAGGAACTCTAACGCAAAATCTGAAATGCTTAACACAGAGATGAGAGGTCAATCCCTTCCACAACCAAGGAAAGAAATTCTTCAAAGAAAATCTTTTACTCATAACAGTGGAAGTGATAGTCGGTTATTTCCTTCGATGAATAGTGTTGAATGTTATAATTTTGGACATGTTGCAGCCAGATGCAGAAGTAAAATGGTTCAAGACTATCAGACAGAAAGATCATCACGTTCCAGGTACTTTAAGGGATATTGTTTTGCTTGCAATATGTTTGGTCACAAAGCCATTGATTGTTATAAAAGGAATATGAAACATATGAGATTTTATGCATGTAACAAACTTGGACATATAGCGAAGGAATGTAGGAACAAAGTACGAGTACCATACCAAAAGGAGAAAACATCATCACACTTGAAGATATGGAAGAAGAAGGAAGTACAGTAAAAAAGATGTGGCGCAATACAATGTACAAACATGACAAACTTAGAGGGAGAAGAAAGTGTGAAACTTTAGTGTTCTAAATCTCATACGCAAGTTTAACGAAGAGAAGTTGCATATATATGCGAGTTAATCACTGCACAGTCGCATATATGTTAGTTTGAGGAAAAGCAGTGGGATAGACTCAAGAAAAAGGGTGTCATATGCTTCAGTCAATTATTTTCTCTATTTGATGATGGTTACAATCTGTTGATGATGTGTGGAAATGTGTTGGTACTCATAAGATGTTGTTTAGAAGTTCTTTCCATCCTAACTTTATGATGATGATGCCTTGATACTTCTTGCTAATATATGCATGATCAAATCTGACAGTAAACAGATGGAATAGTTTCAAGGGGAGAACATGCTATGCTTCTAATAAAGCATTTTTGGCATTATGTTTAGAAGTCTTTAGTACCTAATCAATGATGATGATGATTATGATACATCTTTCTATGATACGGTTATGAGTTGTCCATGACAAAATCTCATATGTGGTTACATAGTTGGTGTTCAGATCATATTTGTGGATGATTTTCTGATGATGCATATATGTTGCTTACATGGTGATATTCATAAGGATAAGGAGAAGTACAAATATTGAATCCACAAATTCATTACTTGATGATGAGTCACTCATATGCTTCTATCGTCATATGCATAAAGATCATATAATACAGTCATGATGCATGATTCCTATAGTTCTTGGCTCTCACATGGTTGAGGATTGTTGCTGTTGATGGTATCAAGAAGTCTTGACAAAATATCTTGAGCTCAAGGTTTGCTAGATACATAGTGCTATATATAGTATGATGGATACATGGATGATTACTCAAAGTTGCATTGTGGGTTGGCCAAGATAATGGAGTTGTTGCAGGTCACATGAAGACATAACTATTTGAAGACATGATGATGATGAGTTCTTACCTATATGATGATAGGTTGATACTCACATATGTTGATTGATGCTTATGAGATGTGGGATATTTCCAAGTAATGATACATGGATGGTATAAAATATCATGTAGATATTGATGATGTTGTCATGACTATGGTATTTTTCACATATGATATAATGTGAGTGATTTTGTATGACATATGCAGAATTAATTCATGGAAGGTTATGATGAGGCTCAATATCAAGAGGATGAATTGATATCTATATGTAGACATACCTTGACACAGGTTGATGATATTTACACTAATGGACATATACAGGTTGTTGGTCTGGATGCTGTTGACAGATGCTTATGGAGCAGATCATACATTGTGTATGATAGTTGCTGATGACTATCATGGTCTTGTTTAGATATTTGGTCTCTATTATAAATGTCATGTATATATTTGATGTAAATGTCATATCAAGACCCATGATGTAATGGTTTGTCTCTATCTATTGTAGTCGTCTTATGAATCCCTTTTGGTCATATGATGTAATTTGTAGCCCCACTATGCATGGGAAGGATGATGTAATATTCCAGTCATGTATAAACAATTGGTATCTGGTATATCCCCACATGGTTGGGTGGATGAGTCAAGTTTATCCCCACTTGGTTGGGATAATGAATGTATGTATAAGTCCTTGGTGATAGGATGGTCAAACTCACATAGTCGAGTTATAAAGTCATGTTATTTTCTTGGAAATATTTGCAGACTCTGCATGTGCTCAGGGGGAGTATGGATGATTCAATACATCTCAGCATGAGAAAATAGGGGGTTCAATTAATGATTTTAGCATGTTCCTAGGGGTAGCATGATTAATATTTAGCTAATCAGATATGAAAGTCTTCTGCTCTTAGGGGGAGAAGACCCCGGTCCACCCTTTGCCCTTGATGTCAAAGGGGGAGAGTGACTTGGTGTTGTTGTTGCCATCAAGTCCAAAGGGGGGGATTGTTGGCATTATGATGAATGTGTTGTACTTGATGGAAACCTACCTGTAGCATAACAACTCACTTATACATGGTAATTATATGAATCTACAGAAGAGATATCAAATGTAATAGAATGCATGACAGTAGTATTTATAGATGTGATGAAATGCTGGGCAGCTTCAAGGAATCAGTTCAAAAGGCAACTCTCTCAGATGAGAGATCATGGTATAGCAGGTAAATAGTAAGAATGGAAAAAGAGGTATACGCAGTTTTACCTTGACAAAGCCGCGTATACACTTGGGTTCGCCGACCAAAATGTGCGAATGCGTATGCATGCAATTTCATGCAAGGAAAAGCACGTACATGTTGGAAAACTTGGTTTTCAACCATGGTATTTGGTCCATGATATTTGGTCCGAGGTATTGACCCCAAGTATTGGGTCCAAGGTATTGGTCCTACATGGTTTTGGACCATGGTATTGAGAGAGGCCTAAACATATATAAGGAGAAGAAGATCATTAGGCCAGAGTGCAAGTGTGCAAGTGATGAATATATGATAAAAGGTGAGATCTAGTATGCAAGTTATGGGTTTGTGATGCTTTGCTTGATCTGGAGCAAGGATGCACCTATGCGGTTGATGATGGATGATGGATTGGGATCATAAGGCTTGGAATGTATTATCATTATGTGGTTTGATCATGGATAGACTAAATCTAAATTATTGACACATATTTTACTATATAAATGTTATGATATGGGTATGACTGATGTCTGGTATAGCTACAAAGTTCTGACTTAATATTTGCAGATGTGTATGTGGGTTCGCTTTGGTAAAAGGGTGTATACACACAGGTTAGGCTCATCAGAGTCACGTATACTATTTGAAGTATGATATTTGAAGTTGCAGATTGGATCTGGTTGTTGTTGCAGAGTTTTGGGTTCTGCTCTATGTTCTGGTGATTGTGTTTTGATGACAGGGTTTCATTGATTGAGTATTGGGTGATTGGTTAATGCAATAGTTGTATTACATTGGTGATTGATTTTGAACTTCAATGTTGTTGACGGATCGAGTGTGAAAATTGGATGAAATGTGGCCTTCATATTATGGTATTGTGATGAAGCAAGAAGGTTGTGTCCTTCTGTAGGTCAGCACCTACATACTAGTACATCAGCCAGTACAAGAGCTAAGGCGGTTGTAGCTCCCTTCCAAGAGAAGTTGGAGAACGAGAGAAGGTAGTAGCTTGCGTACTGGTATAAGACTGCACCAGTACAAAATTATTGTAAAGATGTGTTTCTTACTAAAAGAAGATAGAGATGAATTGTAGCAGGTTGTTTTCACCCACATTGGGTTTCCACCTTATATCATGGTGTTCATGTGTGCTTCTTATGTGTGATGATCCGTTCTATTTTACTGCAGCTGTTTATTGTTTATATGGTTAATAATGTTCTGAGCACTCATTAAAGATCAACTAACTAAATCCTAAGATTGATGGATATACGCTAGTTGCATTTACCAAAGTTGCATATACATGCGGGTTGCCCTAACTGAAGTAGTGTATATGAATCTAAGTATAGAAAAGAAAAATATTATTGATTTGCCAATACTGATTCACCCCCCCCCTGATTATTATTTCCAACAGGTTTTTGGTCCATGGTATTGGATGCTTTCGCATCTATAAATATGTATTGTAACATTGAAAGCAACATAATGAAAAATCAATCTAGTTGTCCCGGTTTTAGGATCCAGGGGAAATCTATGTATATATGTGTTCTATGTGTTATGCTCTCGCATTGTTTATTTTCTATGTTTCAAAATTTGTATACAGGTAATTTCTGTATGGGTCTAAAACCTACATTTGGTATTAGAGTTGTTTTCAGCTTCAAGAGGATGCCTTTGTTGCTGAGGTGTTTCACTCGTGCCTATGGTAGCCCTGTTCAGTGGGAGATCTACGAGATTGATTCTAGTGGTGAAAGAAGATGTTGAACAATGGAAATATAGAGATCGAGATATTTAGTGGTCCGAGTTTTGAGTTGTGGAAACTCAAGATGGAGGATCTATTGGTTGATAAAGATTAGTGAATTGCGGTAGATCCAGGTACTAAACCAATGAGAGTATCTGATGAAGAATGGAAGAAGTTGGATAGGAAGGCAAAGAACACAATACAATTGTGTGTCTCAGATTCAGTATTGGTGAATGTATCAGGGGAAGCTACGATAAAGGCTTTGTGGGACAAGTTAGGGACTTTGTACCAATCTAAGTCTCTGGTGAATAAACTGTTCGTATGGAAAAATCTATGTAACCTGAGGACGAAAGATGGAGACTCGGTGATAGAGAATATGAATGCTTTTAATATTGTGGTAAGTTAGTTATTATCTATTGATATTAAAATTTTAGATGAAGATAACTGCATCAGTTTGTTGTGCTCTCTACCAGATTCGTGGGATAGCATGGTTATTGCAATAGGTAGCAATGCAGCGGCCTTGCAGTTTGATGAAATAGTCTCATCCTTGTTGATGGAGGAAATGAGACGAAAAAGTATGGAGAGCCAAAATGGTGATGCCTTGTCTATACGAGAACGACCCCATAATAGAAACAAAAATAAGTCATCTAGTGGGAGGTCTAAATCTAGAGGGAAATATAAATCTCCAGGAAAACCTGTAATGGTGGTGTGCTAGATATGCGGAAACGAAGGGCATTATAAAAGGGTCTGTAAAATCTAAAGCTCCTAATAAAGGAAAGGGATTTGATGATGCTCCTTTTGGAGAGGTGAAAACCACCTCAAATGAAGGTGGGGATGTGTACTTGGCTTCTTCAAGTACACATATAAATCATGAGGCATGGTTTATTGACTCAGGCACATCCTTTCACTTCACACACCATAGAGAGTGTTCTGTGAGTATGAGAAATTTGATAGTGGTGATGTCTTCTTGGGGGATGATAGGAAGGCTAGAATTGTTGGTCATGGAAAAGTAAAGTTGAAGTTGCAAGGTGGAAGGGTTAGAACACTTACGGTGTTCTGCATATTCCTTCATTAGCCAAAAATCTGGTTTATGTAAGCAAGTTGGATGACGCAGGAGTAAAAATAGTGTTCGAGAAGGATACCTACAAGATGGTTTAGGGGGCACTAATATTACTATAGCGAGTTCATATTGGAGCTTTGTACAAGCTACAAGGTAGCACTGTTGTTGGTGGATGCAACAGTTTTGTGGTTACTCAAAACTGGAGCAGAAAATCTAGTGATCTTTGGAGAGAAGACCAAGATGTGGCATCAAAGGCTTGGACATATTAGAGAGAAGGGCCTTTGGATACTTCATGGTAAAGGTATGGTAGAAGGTATGAGTAATAGCTCTCTAGATTTTTATTTCTGTGAAAATTGTATATGGGAAGCAGAATCAGATGAGTTTCCCCTCTTGTGGTAAGAGGGAAAAACATATATTAGAGCTTGTGCATAGTGATATGTTTGGACTTGTGAAGGTTCCATCACTGAGTAATTATGTGTACTGTGTAACATTTATAGATGAATTCTGAAGGGGTACATGGATATATTTCCTTAAGAAGAAATTTGAAGTCTTTGACATGTTTAAAGAGTCTAAGGCTCTGGTGGAAACCCAGATACCGAAGAAGATAAAGGTGTTGAGGACAGATAACGGTGGAGAATTTTGCAGTAATGAATTTGAAGAATTTTGTAAGAAGTGTGGTATAGCACAACAGAAGATTACTCCATATACACCTCAACAGAATGGAGTTGTAGAAAGAAGGAACAAGACGTTGATGGAAAGGGAAAGAAACCTGCTGAGTGGTGCCAGGTTAGGACAGGAATTATGGGCAGAGGCGGTGGATACTACATGTTACTTGGTCAACAGGTCACCTTCATCAGCGTTGGAGGATAAGACTCCATAAGAGGTATCAACTGGTAAGAAACCCTCTCTTTACATCTGAGGGTAATTGGATGTGATGCATATGTACATGTTCCAAAGGAGAAAAGAACAAAGTTGGATAATAAATCTGAAAAGTGCATATTTATTGGGTATAAGGATGGTTTAAAGGGTTATAAGCTTTGGAACCCAGTAAAAAGGAAGGTTATGTATGTCAACTGAGATGTGGTGTTAAGCAAGGTTAAAGATGTTATTAAACATGAAATCCAACCAAAGGAATTTGAGAAGATAGAGTTTGAGCTCAAGGAAGAATAATACTCTACAACAGGGGAGGAATCAGAAGATGAAGAGCCACAAACTCCTAGTGTGAGAAGATTAGTTCAAGAAAGAAGCTATCCAGAAAGATATAGTCCATTTGCTTTCTGTTCAAATTTTGGTTTATCTATTATTGACGATGATCCCAGAACTTTGAAGGAAGCAGTAGATTCATAGAATGGCAAACTCTAGAAAGAGGCCATGGTTGATGAAATGGCATATTTGCACAAAAATGAGGCTTGGGATCTGGTGCAATTGTTGGCTGGAAGGAGACACATTAGCAGCAAATGGGTGTTCAAGAAGAAGACAAATGTAGAAGCAAAGGTGGAGAGATACAAATCTCAATTGGTAGCAAAAGGTTATTCCCAGATGTCGGGAATTGATTTTGGTCATTTTTTTTCTCCTATTGCCAAGCTAACTTCTATTAGATTACTCTTATCTATTTACATTTATTATGATTTTGAGGTAGAATAGATGGATGTGAAGACAACATTTATTCACGAGGATCTGGAAGAGGAAATCTACATGAAGCAACTTGAAGGCTTTATGATGAAGGGTAAGAAAGAATTGTTATGCAAGTTAAAGAAGTCTCTGTATGGGTTAAAATAGCCACCAAGGATGTGGTATCAAAAATTTGATACATATATACGAGGACTTGGCTTCACTAGAAGAAAAGCATATCACTGTGTGTATTTTAAATTAATTGGTGACTATTTTATTTATCTGGTATTTTATGTGGATGATATGTTGTTGGTTGGAAATGATAAATAAATTATCCAGGATTTGATGACCCATTTTTCCTCCAAATTCGACATGAAAGATCTTGGTGTTGCAAACTATAATTTGGGCATGGAAATTAAAAGAGATCAGATAAAGAGGAAGCACTGGTTAAACCAGAGGAAGTATGTCAAGACAATATTTCAGAGGTTTAATATGCAGGATAGTAAACCGATGAAGGTTCTTATTCCTGTAGCTGTAAAGTTATCTGTTGAACAATGTCCCATGACACAAGAAGAGGAAGAGGACATGTCCCATGTTCCATATGAAAGTGCGGTCAATAGCCTGATGTATGTGATGGTTTATACTAAACCAGACATTTCACATGCAGTGGGAGTATTGAGCAGGTTTATGTCAAAACCAGGGAAGGAGCACTGGACAATAGTGAAGTGGGTTTTTAGGTATTTGTGTGGCACTAGTGATTATGGTTTGAGCTACCAAGGAAGACCAGGATTGGACAGAGTGTTAGATATTCATGGCTTTGTTGATGCAAACTAGGTTGGAGATATGGATCAGAGATATACAAATGGGTATTAACCTATTTGGAGGTGCAGTCAATTGGATGAGTAAGAAACAATATGCAATGGCACTATCAACTACAAAGGCAGAATACATGGCAGCCACTCATGCAAGAAGGCAAGCAGTTTGGTTGTAGAGATTGTGTTTAAGTATGGGGTTAGTAGAGGGAGATATAAGGATAGATTGTGACATGCAAAGTGCAATTTTCTTAGGAAAGAACCCTGCATATCATTCATAGACAAAGCACATTGATGTTCAGTATAACTTTGTGAGGGATATGATAGAAGACAAAAAGGTGTTGCTGATAAAGGTGGAAACTTTGGGGAATAATTCAGATGCATTGACAAAATTTGTGAGCTCTGAGAAGTTCTCTTGGTGTAGAGAAGCAATGGGCATTACAGGGCTGGATAAATGACTAAGCTCTCTTATGACCCCCTATGGAAAGAAAACAACAAGTGGGAGAATGTTGGGCTATGTTATATTCTATCCATGACTCATCCATGTAGTTAACCAGGGGGTTAGAAGGTGGGTAGAGCCCCCCCTTTGTTGCACCAATTGTGTAGCAGGGGAAAACGTACGGGGTTTGAGGGGTGCAGGTAAGCCCACTCTAAGGACACTATGTTAGGTTGGGTAGACCTACCTATGGTTTTGTGCATGCTTTTTGCACATGGTTTTGGATGCGATGCTTTTTGGTCCATGGTTTTGGATGTGATGGTTTTCGGTCCATGGTATTGGACGCTTCAGAGTGTATAAATATGTATTGTAACATTGAAAGGAACATAATGAAAAATCAAGTTGGTAATACTGGTTTTGGGATCCAAGGGAAAATCTCTGTGTATATGTGTTTTATGTGTTATGCTCTCGCATTGTTTATTTTCTATTTTTTAGAATTTGTATGTAGGTAATTTTTGTATGCGGTTAAAACCTACACTTCCTATAAACTTCATCTACTTATGTATCTTTCTCAAAAGTGGGCTTATTTATAAAAAAAAAAATTATTTAATTCGTAACGTTCAAGTCAAAATCTAATGCTTCTAATGCTTGCTTCCATGTAATGTGCTCTTTTATGTCGGAAAAAACTTGATTTATCAATTGCTTTGCTGTAGAGTTTCTTGCAGTAATCTTCCAAACTAATAAGCCTATCATTTGGAGCCACTAATCCTAGCAATCCTGTATGATTAAGTAAACTAAACTTAAAGTGAAATATTTGAACAAAGGTCCTTAATACTTGACATTTTGTTTCAAGTTGAGTCATCAAGTTCTTTTAGAGAACCTTTTTGATCTCCAAAATGGTTTATGTTCTGTCTAAAATTTGTATCTGCTCCAACTTTGTCCTTCTCTTTGAATTAAGAACTCTCATCATATCAGTAGCCTCACTAGGTTTATCTTTAAGAAACTATTTCACTTCATCAGTGGCTACTTGACATTTGTTGATGAGATCATCTTGCTTGAAAATGATCTGAATGGATGGCCATATTTCATTTATGGCTTGACTAATGTCTGACCAAATTCTTTCGCTGGCTTGGGCCAAGGTCTATTCCATTAGTGACTGACTTTGCAATTCTTTGATCCTTCTGTTCAACCCATGTGTTTTCAACATCTTCTCAACATACAAACTGTCATTCTTTTATTTTATGTGTTTCCAAACTCTGAAATTTCTTATCGAGCCTCTCATTCTCTTTATTTTGATGAATGAGTTTCTGTGAAAGTTTGTTCAAATCCTCTGTTGTCAATGTAGATTCCACTGTCATTGATGAAGATGTAATAGGAATAGTTGTGATGGGGGCTATAGATAATTGAGTAAATTTCTCTTTTTCTTTCATCAACTTCTCAATTTGTTCATTCACGGTTTTAATCTATACATTTTTCTCAATTATCAGTTTAAGCATTTATTCCTTATGTTTTTCAGACTCTGGTATTTCCTTACTTTCAGGGTCCTCTGTAGACGACATTTTCAACTATTTTCTCAATGATGTAATATCTGTGTTCTTTCTTCTGATTATATCTTCTGCTACGTTTACATCAGTAGGGTCATATCCTATTTTAATGACTATCTCTTCCTATGACTTAAACCTATTATCCTTTGCCAGAGATGATATTTTCTCAATTTTCAATTGAGACTGGACATTTCATAGAGCAGTTTTAAGCTTAGAAAATTTCATAGCAGTGTTGGTCATGGTTGAGAACAACATCTCACCAGAGTGCCTATGCTTTTCCATTTGGTCAATTAGATGAATCTGATTGGCATCAAATGAGAATAGAGTTTTATTATAATCAACACAACCCTTGGGAAAAGGTACTTGAGCCTATAGAAGGGCCATTTGCATTCTTCCATTCTCACTATCAAATGTTGTCAGTAACCTATATTGTGAAGTGGAAGTCTATTTCCAGAACTACGCATAGACATTAACTTTTAAAGCTTCATTATTTTTCTTGGTCTCAAGAAAGTTAGTGAAAACATTTGACTCCTCTGTTTCACTTGGACCAACAGAGTGAGTAATTTCTAGAAAATTTTGTGAAGTGGAAGAGGAAGGAGTAGTAATTATACGATCCTTAGTGCCTATAGACACCTGTGAATCATTCAAATTGATGTCCAATAGGCTCCTTTTTAACTTGAGTTGCAGTAGTAGTAGTGGCTTTTTATTCAATCCTTGGTTTCTTCTGGTAGTGGATGAACTCCTTTTCTGCCATTGATGATGATGATGATCCTTCACTAGGCCTTTTTTTAGCTTAGTTTGAGAAAATAGAGTCTGAGAGTAGGAGGCAAGACTTTTTCCTCTACTTCTTGAAGAGTATTCTCTTCCCACTATTCTTGATCTCTAAATTTCTCAATTTCAGTGCTAGGTGTGTGATTATAAGGAGTAGTCTTAAGGTCCACCCTTAAATATGAAATAATAATAAATGGATCGTGGGACCAAGTGAAGTTGGGTTGAAACACCATCTGTTTGAGTATGGAATTTGCCTCTGAGCCAACTAATTTGGTGTTGCAAATGAATGACCCAACCTGTGATTTAAGCTTAAGCTATGATTTTCTCTTGCCTAAGATGAAATGTAGCTCATCCATATTCATCATTTGCCTGATATATATTCCAATGAGAAAATTCTCATTGGAGCATACTTTGGCAACTTGTATGGATCCAACTCACACCCATATACTCTGATATCTATGTAGTTCTAGTAGAGACACCAATCTCTTGTTCTGACTTGATCAGTAAGGTGTAAGATCCTCTTGATTTCGGGACTAGTTCTTGGTTCACTTTGACTGCTAAAAAGTTGTGCTATTGGTTGAATGAAATAGTCTATGAAATATGAAAATTTGCACTCACGTGAGTTCTTTATGATTAGCGAGATCCAATGAATAAGCGATTGATCATCTAGGTGATCATCCTACTTGTGTAAAACAATGGGTAATTTGTCTCCATGCTAAAAAATAAACATGTGAAATAAGACAAAAGAATATTTGAATACTCCTTCAGTTGTAATATTCATAAGTTGCTCATGCATAGCATCAACAAAAAATTGATTGTATTTATACATGAAGGTCGGTTTATTTTCCTTTGAAAAGATAGACAAATATCCTAAGATAGCCTCATCTACCTATTGATCTGATGGGTAGCCTAATAAGCAAGAAATGAGGGAAATAATTTTCTTGGCTCTTTGTAGAAACATGGATGCTGAGTAAGGAGGATTTTTCTAGGGAAGCTCAACACATTCAAGGATAAAATTCTCAAAGAGCCAAGTTCTCGGAGGGAATTTCAGTTTATGATATACGTCAACCAGAGCTGTAGGGGAGAAAAGGCTGAGGGAATCACTCTCAGGTATCAAAAGCATTTTTCTTATGGCTTTAGCAGTGATGGTTATCAGAATATCACCATTATAAGCCATTATTCTTCTTTACAAGGGCTTATACTTAGATTGAAACAAAATACCCAAATCAGGGAAAGAATGAGCTTGGAGAAACATGTACAGAGGAAGGTTTGATTCCCAAAGGTTTATTTCATCCTCTAAATCAAGGAATTTTTATTTGAGCTAGTTTAGCAGTTCAAGCATGTTAAATTAACCCTCACTATCTATGAATTTGAATTATTGGTTGGCTAATAGTATATGGTCTAGGCCAAGAGGATCAGGAGTTTACGGGTTTTCATGTGCTGAAGAAGAACCAACTGAAGATTTTTCCTTATTCCTATAAGCCATAATATTTTATAGAAATGTAATGTGATAAAACAACAAAGATATATTGGGAGATGATTTAGGTTACAGAGTTGGCTCCATAGAAAATGTGCAGGAAAACTAAATAATTTAGAAGCAGCAGAACAGTAATAAAAGTAGCAGTTATGGGGACAATGAACATTTATAGGAATATTTAAGCTACCGTTACAATAGAAGCCGTTAATAATGGGCTAATCAACAAATTAATGACTTAATGATAAAGGATTATAGCAACAAATAACTATTTACGTGGAACGTTTAAAACATTTATTTGCCAATGGATAACGGGAACGGTTATCGAGAACGACTATGAAAATAGTGGTGGACACATGACATGGAAATATTGGATGAAGGTGGCGTGGAAGGATTAGAGGTCAAGGTGGTATTAGAAGAGGCGGGAGACGGAATAACAATTTTTGAGGGGGGGATAGCGTTAAGTATTTTAGAGGAGGGTGGTGTGCAAGGTTGGGAGGGTGACACGTAGGTTGGGGGCCCACACAGGTGGAAACCACTTTTTGCACACCCCGTCACCGTTAACTCATTTTAGTATTTAGGGGGTGCGAAGCGTTTCCCCATCATTGATCTAGGCAGGAAAAGCTTCGTCCGTTTATTTGAGTTCATTGATTAACACCTGCCGACAAGTGTTTTTGTCATATATGAGCTTAATTAAAAACATTTATATATAATTCTTTTCAATAATTAATCACCACCTAAGCAGGATAATTAACAACAATAATAGTTAATACAATCACTAATCTACTAATCAACCATTCTAAACCTAATATATATGTTTTTAGGCCAATTTTTAAGCATATTAGGCCTTTTATTTGTCTTAATCTAACCTAATTTCTAATTTTCAACCAAGATTAAACTGCTTGGTTGAATTTATTCTCTAGATTAGAACAGAAATTTAAATGATCTGATCAAGATTAAATAGTTTGATTCAGATAGGAAGGAAAGGTTGTGGCATAAAAAAAATTTGCACACAGACCTTTATTATTACAAATGGAATTCTTGATGAAGTGGAATTTTAAACAAGAACACTTCTTCAAATATTTTTGAGTTTCTTTTGATGGGGTTTTATGTCATCTCTTTTTTAATTTTTCTATTTTTTCATATTTCATTTTTTTCTTTATTTTTTATACCCTCTTTTATAAAATAACAACTAACTTATCAAAAATAAAGTTTGTAACAACACACTCCATTGACCAAGTTTTATGCATTCAGTTACTCTTAGCTGCCATCCCATTAATCATTCATACTCCTCTATGTTGAATTCTCAAAGCATGGTATTTCCTACCTTTATTAAGGTGGTTGTTACGATATTACAAGATCACAAAATTCTAAGCTTGGCATTTATCCCATTTTGCCTAGCCCATTATTGTTTTTCCACCATAGGACTGGGTGTTCTCACTGACCGCATAACACTTAGGTGTTAAGCCCTTCAAGATCTATCGAGGGCCTATCTCCTTGTGTTCTTTTTCTATGCCCTTATTTATTTTGGGCTCCATGACCAAATGCTAACACATCGAAGCTCCTTGTATTTAGACTTTTCTTAAAATCCATATACATAGGAGTTATGAAATCTCGTACCTCCTATATTCTCATGTGGTGTCTCCATAGTAGGTGCTTATCCATACTCTACACCCTTGGTCCTTTGGGTCTACATGACCAAGTTCCAATCAACATTGGAAGCCCCGTACTATTAAAATTTTTCCAATAATGAAATTACATAGGAGTTACAAAAGCTTGACCTCCAAAATGCTTCAAGGATGATGTCATGCACTTGTCATCAACCCCCATGTGGCATATCCTTAGTGGTGACACATCTCACCGAGATTTCCCCATTAGAACACTCAATATGTTGAATCTAACTCTCACATTTCCTTCGCATGACCATGTCATGATCACATCACATGCCACCATAAGCTCCTAAGGGCCAGTCAACTTCTTCCACGTGTCTTGTCTGAGGAGAGTAACAAGATTCCATTTGTCCTTGTTTTTTCAAACAATTTCTTTGTAATTTCTACTCCCCACAACCCTCTGTGCTTTAAAGGAGTTATTTTTTTTAAGAAGTTATGAAATTTTAAAATTCCAAAGTTCTGAACCTTTGAGGTTTTGATATGTCAACCTTCTAACATCCAGATATAAGAAATTAGGAGGTTCTGATATGCTAAACTTTGGATGTCCTGAGATAAGAAGCTACATGGTTTCGAGGTCCTAAAGTTCCGAGGTTTCAAATTTTAGGGTCCAAAATTTGGCTTGCTTATGATTGAATGAGACTCTAATATTCAACCCTTTCATTTTCCTTAGCCTCTGACCCTCCAAAATTCAGGGTTCAGAAATTCAACCTACTCCTAAGGACTTCAAGATCCTTACTTCGGCTATCAATAAATTTTGATCCCCAAATCCATTTATGGACTTCCACATACCGTTGAATAGTTATTTTTGGGCACTAACCAACTATGCTAACTCCAAGAGTACCTAATTTGGTAGCTTGAGGTAGAATTTCCTCCAAATTATGGGACTCCCAACTATCATAGCCATCATTTTATGGCTTCTCCAATAAGCTTTTTATTGTGATGATTGTCTAAAAGAGACTAGAGAAACTATAAGACTCCCCTTGAGCTTACCATATCAAGAAAATCAATGCTAGTATCTGTTGTCATCACAGTTAGCCCAGTTGAAATCAATGTTGTCTTTCATAACATAATTCTAACACATACATATATGTTGATCTGGTTGACATCAATGCCAAAAAATTTGCTAACTGTCAGGAATTGGCAACTATCAAACTTGATCTATGTGGATGACTGTTGACATCAATTCCAACACACTTACTACCACTAGCCAAAGAGAAAATTCCAACTTTTCAACAATCTCCCTCTTTGGAATTGATGGAAAAACCTCTTCACTTCTCCACATTGATGTCAAACCCTCATGCTACTTCCACACACCTGGTTGCATGAGCCACTAATGGATGTCTTTCCTTTTCTTGGGCCATCACAATTTTTCCAATAATTCTCTCCCATATTAACATCAATGGAAAAGGGCTATAAGCTTCTTCTTCTCCCATATGCAATAAATAATTTTCACTGATTGAGGGTCTATCTACTGATATTCATTATGCTTAATCGACTTCTCTTTAAGGGATAATAGCTGTTGCTGCTCTATAAACTAGATCTATGTGATATGATCCCCTTTAACATACATTTTTTCTTATTTGAATTCCTCTAGTTTTTGACACCTTATGACCATCGAATGAATACTCTCTCTGTTAATGCATGTTTTGTACCAATTAAAGAGAAATTGATACCGATCAAAATTTCTCATGGTATTTTTGTTGCTGCAGTTACCACCAATTACTAATGCATTGAGCTAGCTCTTCACTCTTGCTATTACTGTTGATATTTTTCTTGCTTCTCTTGAGCGTGTTGAAGACTTCTCCCCTTAAGATCATACTTCAATAGGGATTGCTCCTTAAATAATACCAATTACATGAAGATATTGATACAAATTGGATTTTATACGAAGAAACAACTTATAGCTCATTCTCAAAAAGAAATGTCCACTTAAACAAAAGGATACTCCATATGAATGCATACGATCAATTGAAATAACAATACCAAATGAAGACTAAGGGAAATTAAAAGCTATATCCATTGCACTTTTCGAACACAATATTACTAGTAAAAATCATATTAACAGATCTTAAATGAAATAAGTGTACTTCACCCAAGATGCAAATCTTCCATTCCTTGTGAAATCTTTCTTCCTGAGGCAGACTATTGTTGCCTACTACTACTACTAAATCATCTCCCACTGAGCCAATTATATATAATCTTCTCCATCTTTTTCTTGTCATTGCACGGGGACTGATCCCATGGACTTGAATTAAATATGGGCCTCTTAATTCCACATTTTTGTTGTAACTCATCCTCTTTTCAAAACATAAAATTCTATTGTGTACTCCCCTTGAGACATGGTTGGATGCACTCCTCCTCTCTCTTTCAATGCTAATGAATTTGAAACAAATAAATACACTACTGTAATCAGCAAGGAGATTATTCATACATTCAATCAATCAGATGCACCTCTTTGCTCTTTCATTCTAGCTTCCTGCATCTCACTTATTTGGCCTCCCTTGAGGCCATTATGTTCCTTTACTGATGAGAGACAATAGATCTACTCTCTCCAAGTAGATCATCCTCCTCCTTCTTGCAACATTTCAATGGTTGAATCCTCAATGAAGCATTACCATCTAGCTTCTTCTTTTCCCATGTTTTTTATTTCTCTTGGCCACGCATTGCTAGAGAACACTCCACCTTTTGTTATTCTTTCTTCACCCAAATCCTCTTGTTTTCTTTTTGCTTTGTTTGTAATAATATATTTACTAGGCTGTTGCTGATTTTTCCTTCCAAAAGCATGTGCTCATTACAATTGACACTTAGACAGTGTTTTCTCATAGGAATATGAGAATCATCCCTATTAATTTTTCTCTGATTTCTCTTCAGAGACAAGTCAATAGTTTGATGATTTACTCTTCCATTGTTCATCATGCTATCTTTACATAGACAACTAAAGACATATTTGCCTTCCTTTACTCTTCCATTTCTATTCATCCTTAATGGTCGACTTGCTTCATTTTGCTGCATAATCTGGGATGCATGCTTCAACTTCTCATGTCTACAACCTACGTCCTTGTGCCAATAGTTGCCACAATTGTAGAATTCAATATGGCTTGAGAATGGGGACAAGGAATTACAATATCTTCTAGCAATCGTTTCAAAACCTCCACTACTTCCAACATACATTTTCCATGCAACTTTGTGCATTCTTAGGTTTCTACAACCCAACACATCTTATTTTCTTGCATGCCATATATAGTCGATGGCTTTATGTCCAAAATTATTTTAATAAAAACAATATCCATAAAATATCTTTTGAGGACTATAGATACCTTTTATTTGAGGGCTTTGTCCTTGAGGGGGAAGACGTCTATTACTTCTTCCTGTTCCATCCATGTAAATGTGCATTACTGCCTTGCACTTTTGCTTGCAACCGCTTAGCTCTCTTTTGATGCTATCCTCATTGTTGTTTCTTACCATTTTCTCGATGCCTTTTCTTCTCTTGTTGTTGCCCCTTTCCTTTATACTATTGAAGTTGAATAAATTATTTTCCTTTGTTGTTGTTGGAATGCCCAACTTCCTTTACATGGGTGGTTGAGCCTTCAACCTTTTCCTCCTTGGAGTTTGATTCTACTTTGAGACCCAATCTACACTTGATGAGATGGGCTATTTACTTGGAAATCATCTCATCCAAGACTTTCTTTCTCTCCCAAGATTCTAATGTTAATACAATTCTTTATTTTTCTCTTCTAGATCATGTCTCAATTAGATTACCTCACTTTGTAGTCTCTCACAGTAAGATTCTCCATCATTTGGCTAACTAGTCAACATACGACTCATCCTACTAGCCTCTTGTTGCTGAGAATTAAGATTGACAATTGTTTTTCTCAACTTTTCATTCTCAAGCTTATAAATTTTCAATTTCTCCTCTTGCTTGATATTTTCTTTTGATAGGTCCTTGAGATCCAATAGTGGAGAGATCAACTCCTTTCTAAAGTGAATCATTTCATTCATATCCTTCTCTTCACTACTGGAGTTGCTAACTAAGTGAAAATAGAGATCTAAATTAATCTTCGTGTCCATGGACTATGCCACTGGTCTGAGAGGTATCCCTCCTTCATCACTACTAGGGGTACTCTTATTTTATTTATGGATGAGCATGCTTGGTGTTATCTCAAAATCAAGCCTGATAGGCTGCTGTTCAGGATGACTCTAAGTAACTATTTCAAACCAAGATTTTGACTAAGGCTTAGCCTCGTTAGCCTGAGAGGGCTCTCTCAAAAGGATTAATGATTTTGATTAATGATAAGAGCGCTAACTCTTGTGATGTAATAACATAGACAAATATAGTGGCTGGATAAACATTTTATAAGTTCCCTTTGGGCTTATGGAGTCAATCAAGCTTCTGTAAACAATGACACTACCTTTGCATAGAAGTCAGGGCACTTAGCATTTTAATGTTTAGAATACAACTTACATGAAACCACAGTTCACACATGCATACAGGAAGTCAGAGCACAATCAGTGAATTCTGAGTGATTATGCATCCATGCAACTGAAAAAAGACATTCAGGGAAGAACAAAACACATATTATGAACATGACAAATCCTTTATGAATCCTGAGAAGAAAAGTAGATGCTTTGTATTACTGAAAATGGTCTTTACATAAGCTAAAACAGTACTTCTGCTGTCAAGTTTCCAACCCTCATTACATTGTTGTCTCAGCTATATATAATCCTTATTCTAACTAATTCGAGTTTCCTCCTCCAGCATGAGGGGAATTTTAATAACTCGATCCTTATCTCTAAAGACGCCTATCAACTATTTAACTGTCTATTAAATACAAATAAACTGCTGACTGTAATTTTTAAAAAGTCCTAAATCAATTATGACTCTAACTCTATCTTCGTGCCATAGTGGCTACTCCTCGTCCTTTGACACCTGGTTCTCTTTAGATTTGGCTGAGCTGGATATTAAATGTGCCATATTGGCCTTTAAACGCTGAATCCCTATCTTCCCATGCTATTCGAAGATGTCCCCTGTTTCTCGGCTTCTTTTTTCCATAATTTGCTCGAACATGAACAACATCTTTCTGAGCCTTTAATATCCCAAAGGATGGAACGTGGCCAAGTTTTAGATATGCTGTAGGCTATGGTGATGGATAGGTGTGCATTTTTCAAAAACTCCCGCTCATAAAATCGACTGTCTGTTTACGTTTTTTAAAAAACATCATCTACAGCAGTTTCGTAGCGCGCTACGGAACTGCTGTTTTATTTAAAACAATTTTCTTTCTTAACCCGAGAGCTCATATCATCCAATCATCGGTTGCCAAAATTCCCTTTTATGTTTCATATGTGTAGCAGGGATTAAAACATCTTCAAAACACTAATGATTAAGCAAAATTAACAAAAGTTTGAGAAAAAACCCTTTCCTAAACAGTGAATTCATTTATTAGGTAACCGGCTTAGCTCTGCCTTCAGGTCTTCAGCGGCTTTCTTTAATTGATTAATCTCTTCTTCTACTGCTTCTATTTGGCTTTTCATGGCTGCCACATAATCTCCTTGAGATGTGATGGTTGCTTTACTTTTGCTGTTCTTTTGCTGAGGTCGTGTTCCTTCCACTGCTTCCTCTGTCCTGGGCAGTGCTTCCTGTACCTGCTGGAAATTTCTAGTCATAGGTCTTCTTGGTTTAAAAAAAAATTCCTGGGTTGGCTCATCAAACTTAAGCCTTTTTGAGGTTTTGGTTTTCTTAACCTTTACCTGTGGTGACTGTGTCAAATCAATCTCAATCGGTTTAGACTGTTCTAACTCAATAGCCTGTAATAGATCATTTAGGCTTGCCTTAGACACAGGGCTTGCCTTAGACATAGGGCTCTCCTCGACAGCTATAGTTTTGCCTTTCTCTTTATTAATCTGGCTTCTTGTCCTCACCCTTGAGACTGCTTCAGGTTTACTTGCTTGAGGTACAATCTTCTTACCCTGAGTCTTCTCCTTTGTTGATTTCTGAGGCTGTTCTTGAATGACTAATGGCTTCACTGGTTTTGGTAGCTGTGGCTTGGTTTTCTTTTTGGCTCTTGCTTCTCTTTGAAGCTCATCTATTGTAAACTCTCTGGCTGGTTGAGGAGTAAGACCAGTCTTACTTTGGAATCCAGCCATGAAGATAAAAGAATTCTAGTCTTTGCCTATCTTCTGGAGGCTATCTAAAATCAGTAACTTAATCAGACCATGATGAAATAAAGAGGTTTCACAGTCCTCTTTCCTGAGCTGCACCTTATCACACATTTTACTTAGACTGCGAAATAAATAAAACGGAATGTCTATGGAGACCTTCCCGGTAAAATGTAAGAGCAGTTTAAAATAATAAGGATAAACCTTATTGTACCTTCCTTCACAAGTTAAATACTTCTGAATGCAGGTAAGAAGAAGAGCATAATGTTCCTTGAGATAGAACCTAGGCACTGCTTTTGTGTAATCCTCATTTACATATGTTTCTTTTAAGAACTCTTTACAAGGATTCCTATCAAATTTAAAATTCTTGAACCATTCTTCCTGTCCTCTTGGTATCTCGGTTACAGCAGCTATGGCTTCTGGAGAAACCGATATCTCTAACATGGCAACCTTTGAATTCAAACCGGTAAAATTAAGCGCAAATTCTTTTGTTACCTGTGCATGCCCTCCTTGTAGCTTTTTACAAAATCTCCAGCACCCGGCATCTTTAAACGCCTTCTTCACGCCTTCATCTCTCAAGGTTATGTCCAGGCCTTCAGGTTCATTCCTTTGACATTTGCCTGACCTGTGCTCCTTTCTCTCCATCTTCACTTTGAAATCTTCACAACGAAATTCCTACTTTGAAATCTTCACAGCCAAATTCTAACAGCTCCGGTCAAGATGGTGATACAGCAATACAGCTCCTTTTTTTTATTCAGCCTCGCTTGAACAGCCTTGCTTGAAATTCAAATCGAAACATGACTGGTCACTCATGCAACACTCACGGCCATTATTAGGACTATGCATGGTAAAATCTCTTGGGAATGAGATTTCCGTGCATATCAAAAACCTATTGGTGGAGTAGCGGCAAATGAACGTTCAGGCATGATTTCAAGAGGTACTCAAACTGACATGAGTGGACGGACATGTTGACTCACCTATGGACTTGACATTTCAGGAAAGATTCACTGCGGAATGCACGAATCCATGATTTCACAGCGCTGTTAGTTATATTTTTTAATGATGCGCTGCGAAACTGCTTAATCATTACATGCTGCGAAACTGCTAGACTATGATTGCGCTACGAAATGGGCAAATAAGACTGCGCTGCGGAATCACTAAAAGACAAGGTGACTTGGCATAGACATGACATGACTATGGAATAATGATGAGTGGAGGAAAGCCAATAGGAGCAGAGTCTGATTTAAGATTAAAAACCTTTAAAACTCCGAATCCTAAGTGAGATAAATAAAAATGAAATTAGCTTAAACATAGACCTTTGTCATCAAACTAGGGCATGTAACTGTATGCATCAAACCTTTAATTCTAAGTGATAACAGGCAATATCAACACAAATGGGTTGGAATATCTATCAGGTGGATGTGAAGACTGCATTCCTCAATGACTAGATTGAGGAAGAGGTGTACATAGAGTAGTTAGAAGGTTTCGAGACCTTCGATAGTGAGTCACATGTGTGTCGACTCAAGAGAGCATTGTACGGGCTAAAGCAAGCACCTTGTGCTTGGTACACTAGGATAGACAACTACTTCACTGGGTTGGGATTCACAAAGAGTGAAGCGAATGCGAACCTGCACCACATCATTATGAAAGCTAAGCTATTGATCATCGTACTTTATGGTGATGATCTCATATTGACTGGTGATGATCAGGTGATGGTGTCTTGCAAGGAGAACCTTGAAAGAGAATTCGAGATGAAAGACATGGGTCACCTGCATTAATTCCTTGGCATGGAAGTGTGATAGAAGGATGGGGAGCTGTTTGTGTCTCAAGGCAAGTATGCCAACGAGATACTCACGAGATTCCACATGGAGAAGTGTAAGCCCATGCAGACTCCTCTATCAAGTAACTAGAGGATGAAGGTTGCTACTTCAAGAGAAGTGGTATAGGCTACTGTGTACAGGTAGCTTGTGGGTTCACCGATGTACTTAGTGAACACATGACTAGATTTGTGCTATCCGATGAACCAGCTGAGTCAAGCCATGGTTCAACCTACCAAGATGTTCTGGAAGGTGGTAATGCATGTATTGAGATACCTCAGAGGCACATCTCAGTATGGATTATGGTACATATGGACAAAGGAGTGAAGCTACAAAGCTTCACTGATGCAGATTGGATAGGGAGTCCATTAGATCGGAAGAGAAAATTAGGAGGGATTTTCAACCTTGGGTCAGTGGCAGTTTCTTGGTAGAGCAGGAAACAGACGTTGGTTGCACTTAGCTCGACAGAGGTAGAATACATGCCTGCAAGTTAGGCAGCATGTGAGACCATCTAAATGTGGAAAATCCTAGTTGGTCTGTTTGATCAAAGGATGGATCCAATTGTGATCTATTGTGATATTCAGAGTTGTATAAAAATCTTTGAGAATCCAGTATTTCATGATACGTGCAAGCACATCGACATCTGATATCATCATCTCAGAGACTGTGTAGAGAGGAGGATCATGTTGCTGCAGTATATTTGAACAGAGGAGCAAGATGATGACATTTTGACAAAGGAATTGTCAAACTATAAATTCAAGTTCCATAGAGACAGGATCGGGGTGGCAAATAATCCCTTTCTTGTTGAGAGGCAGTGTTGAAATATGGAAACAAGAATATTCCAATTTAATTTCTCCTTGAATTAAATTGTGAATTAAAATCGAATTTAGTCTTAACAACTACTTGGAATTAATTAATTAATTTATTTTAAATTAATTAGTTGGAGAAATTCAAGTTGGAAGTCTTTTTGAAGTCATGCAAGGGTTATCCCTTAAATTAAGGAGATAAGATTGAGTTATATTTGAGTTGTAATTAGTTAACTCAGTTTACTGAGATAAGTTCAGTTAAATTAGTTCCAAACTATTTGAGGAACTAATAGTGAGTTAATAGTCATTTGATGTATTAATGCACTCAACTAGTGCTACTCCAGTTAACTGAAGATTCCCTCATTAGAAACACATGAATGTCTATTTTGAGAAATACCCAATTGAGATTAAAGTTCAAGGATAGTGTACTATCAGTTGCATGTGTTTTCTCATGGAGAAAACTCATGCATGCAGTCAAGGATTTATCCTTGAGGATTGTGTAGTTTTGGAGGATTGGTTTTACACTTTTAAGGGACTAATCATCCACAAGGAAAAAGACAAGGAAATAGGAGCTTGCAGGGCAAAGAGGAAGGCTAGAGAGAAGCCAAGATTGCCCATGAGCATCCGTGACGATTATACTGAGAGCTAGCTAGCTATGAGAGCTAAGGCTTTGTATAATTCCTATGTATTTCCACCATGTAGGATAATACAATAGTGTGGGGTTTTTAGCTAAGGCTTTCCCCAAAGTATTTTCATGTGTATTGTGCCATTGATTCTTCTTCTTCTAGTTATAATGTTCAACTTGGTCTTTAAGCTTCTGCAAATTGATAGTAGAAGTAGGTTATAATATTCTGCTTTTACTTATATTGCATTATCGAGTTAACCTACACAAATTTTCTACATGGTATTAGAGCTGTGAACAATATACTGAGAAGAGAATTCGAAATTTGAAGTTTAGGGTTGCAAGTGCAAATTGAATTCATATCATACTTCAAGGCTGGCCAATGGTGTTCTATGGCTTGAGACTCAAGTATGCCTTGGAAGGTAGCTCGAATTACATAACATGGAAAGATAGAATGGAGGCTGTATTAGAAGTCAATGGCTTGAAGGAATTCATTGATCAAGAAATCCCAAAGCTAGCTTCAACTAATGCACAAGAGTTGGCTGAGTGGAAGAAGTGTGTGGCAAAGGTGAGAAGGATCATCCTTGAGGGAGTTCGAGACCATGTTTTCTTGAGTCTCCATGGGAAGGATACTCCATTTTCAATGTGGAAGACATTGAAGGACCTCTACTAGAATAGTAGCGACCAGAGGAAATTGGTGCTCAAGGATAAGCTTCGAAGAATCAAGATGGAGAAGGGTGATACTATTTCCACATATATGAACAAGCTCACCACTTGCAGAAATGAGCTTGGTAGTTTGGGAATAACTACTATCGATGATGATATGGTGAGCCTCACTCTCCTTGGCCTTCTAAAGAGTTAGAATAGCTACGAGGACTCTGTGAATGGAAGGGAGAAACTACCGGATTGGGAACGACTATGGTCGGATCTTATGCAGGAGGAGATCAGGAGGAGCACATGAGATGGTTCTTCATCCAAGAATGATGATGAAGAAAATCTGGCCTTAGCAAGTAAGGCAAGGGAAGGGAACGAGAAGGCTTCCCATTTCAAATCGAATTCTCCTCATGGAGGGAAGAAGGGTGACATGTCTAAAGTAAGATGCTTTAATTGTCACAAGATGGGAGATTATGCGACTAATTTCCCGTCGAAGAAGTCCAAAAAGGGATTCTCAGAAGGATCGGAAGGTGAGGCATTTGCCTCTCAGTTCAAAATGGACTTTACCCTCATCGTATGCATGGTTTCATCGATGATGGGTTGTGTCTGGTATCTTGACAGTGGAGCCTCATGCCACATGAGTAGTAATAAAAATTTATTCAGTGCCTTGGAGGAGAAAGACCTCAAGATACGCATAGAGATGGGTGACGATGAAATGTATAGTGTTTCAGGAGTGGGCACGATTGCTTTTCAAAGGGAGCATGGAGCTCCTCTCACCTTGACAGATGTGATAAGAAGAACTTGGTATCAGTTGTGATGTTGGAGGAAAAAGGCTACGATGTTGTCTTCAGTAAAGGAAAGGCATTCCTAAGACACATAGCCACGGGTCAGACCAAGAGGATAGGGGTTCAGGTGAAGAATCCCTATAAACTAGAGGTAGATGATTTTGCAACATTGAGTTTGAAAGCAGAATTCATGCAAAGCCAAGACATTGGCGAGTTGTGGCACTAGTGGTTGGGCAATTTGCATCATGGGGCTTTGAAGATAATGTAGCAGATATCTATAGGACTTCCCAAAGGTAAACTTGAGCAAGTTGACACATGCAAAGCTTGTACCTTGGGAAATTACACCAAGTCTTCCTTTCATGATCGAGACAGTCGAGCAAAGGCTATCTTAGAGCGAGTTCATACTAATTTGTGTGGACCATTCTTGACGAAATCCACAATGAAGCAAAGGTATTATGTGATTTTCATTGATGACTATTCTCGTAAATGGTGGATTTATTTCTTGCAGAAGGAGGACCAAACCATCATAAAGTTTTGTGAGTTCAAAGATTTGGTCGAGAAAGAGTTAGGGAAGAAGATCAAGGCCTTGAGAAGCAACAATGATGGAGAATATGTCTCTCAAGAGTTTAAGGACTTCTATGCAGTGGAAGGAATTAAACGAGAGTTGATGGCACCTCATAACCCACAACAGAATGGGGTGGCCTAGAGGAAGAACAAAACTATTATAGGGGTAGCACGGGAAATGATGCATAACCAAGGCCTACCACTTCACTTATGGGTTGAGGCATGCAACACAATGGTCTATTTGTAGAATAGAAGCCTGTATCGCATACTTGGGATGAAGACACCAAAGGAAGCTTTCTCCGGTAAGAGACTAGATGTGGGTCACTTCAGGATCTTTGGCTCATTAGTATATTGCCATGTGACAAAGGATGCACGGAAGAAGCTTGAGCTGAAAGTAGAGCTGGGGATATTTGTGGGATACATGGATACACCTCACAACTATCAGGTGTACTTTCGTACCAGTCAGAGGACAATGGTTCGCAGAGATCTAAATTTTGATGAGAAGAAGGCCATGCGAGATTCCCTTGAGAGGGAGCTTCAATTATAGGCAGTGGAGGAACTGTTGGTTCTTAAGGAGGAGGAGCCTTAGACTGATGTGGAGCAGCCACATGCAGAGGTTCTAGGAGTGGAGACATCCACTCAAGTAGAGCCTTCTAGAGATGGATGAAAGCACAAAAGAGAAGCTAACAGATTGTTGGAGGATGCGAGAGAGAATGTGGGAGCACCATCTTCTCAACACAGACAGAGGAGGTCACTTGAGAGGTACACTAGATACATGGACCTTGCTAGGGAATGTGTTGAGACCGAGCCATCTTCCTTTGAGGAAGCATTGCAACAGCTAATTTGGGTTGATGCTATGTTGGAGGAGTATGAATCCATAGTTTGTAATAGTTTTTGGGATGTGGTTCTGAGATCGAAGAACAAGTCAGTTTTGAGTTCCGTTGGCTTTACAAGGTAAAGCAAGCTGCTGATGGTAGTGTGGAGAACATAAGGCAAGATTTTTTTCCGGTGGCTTTTCACAGGTCGAGGGGATTGACTATGATGAGGCTTTTTCTCCTGTCACAAGGTACTCATCTATCAGACCTATGTTGGCACTATCAACGCAGATAGGTTGGAAGATCCATCAGATGGATGTGAAGACTTCATTCCTCAATGGCCAAGTTGAGGAAGAGGTGTACATAGAATAGCCAGAAGGTTTTGAGACCTTCAATCATGAGTCGCATGTGTGCCGACTCAAGAGAGTGTTGTATGGGCTAAAGCAAGCACCTCGTGCTTGGTACACTAGGATAGACAACTACCTCACCGGGTTGGGCTTCACAAAGAGTGAAGCATATGTGAACGTGTACCACATCGTGGTGAAAGGTAAGTTGTTAATCATCGTCCTTTATGTTGATGATCTCATATTGACTGGTGATGATCAATTGATGGTGTCTTGCAAGGAGGACCTTGTAAGAGATTTCAAGATGAAAGACATGGGTCTCATGCATTACTTCCTTGGCATGGAAGTGTGGCAGAAGGATGAGGAGTTGTTTGTGTCTCAGGGCAAGTATTCCAACGAGATACTCATGCGATTACACATGGAGAAGTGCAAGTCCATGCAGACTCCTCTAGGAAGTAACTGGAGGACAGAGGTTGCTACTTCAGGAGAAGTGGTAGAGGCTACTATGTACAGGAAACTTGTGGGTTCACTGATGTACTTAGTTAACACACGAAAAAATTTGTGCTATGTGGTGAACCAGCTGAGTCAAGCGATGGGTCAGCCTACCAAGATGTTTTGGAAGGTGGCAAATCAAGTATCAAGATAACTCATAGGCACATATGACTATGAATTTTGGTATAGAAAGATAGAGGGAGTGAAGCTACAGGGCTTCACAGATGCAGATTGGGTAGGGAGTCCATCAGATTAGAAGAGCACATCAGGAGGGATTTTAACCTTGGGTCAACAGCAGTTTCTTGGTATATCAAGAAACAAAGGTCGGTTGTACTCAGCTCTGCAGAGGCAGAATACATGGCTGCAAGTCAGGGAGCATGTGAGACCATCTGGATGTGGAAAATCCTATTTGGTTTGTTTGACCAGAGGATGGATCCAACTATGATCTATTGTGATATTCAGAGTTGTATTAAACTCTCTGAGAATCCAGTATTTCATGATAGGTGCAAGCACATAGACATCCAGTACCATCATCTCAGAGACTGTGTAGTGAGGAGGATCATGTTGCTGTAGTATATTTTGATAAAGGAGCAAGATACTGACATTTTGACAAAGGCATTGTCAAAGTGTAATTTGAGTTCCATAGAGATAGGATCGGGGTGGTAGATAATCCATTTCTTGTTGAGAGGGAGTGCTGAAATATGGCAACAAAATTATTCCAATTTAATTTCTCCTTGAATTAAATTGTGAATTTAAATCAAATTTAGTCTTAACAGCTACCTGGAAATAATTAATTAATTTATTTTAAATTAATTATTTGGAGAAATTCAAGTTAGAAGCCTCTCTGAAGTCATGCAAGAGTTTGCCTTAAATTAAGGAGATAAGACTGAGTTATAATTGAGTTGTAATTAGTTAACTCAATTTATTGATTTAAGTCCAGTTAAATTAGTTCCAAATTGTTTGATGAACTAATAGTGAGTTAACAGTTAGTTGATGCATTAATGCACTCAACTAGTGCTACTCCAGTTAACTGAAGATTCCCTCATCAAAAACTCATGCATGTCTATTCTGAGAAAGACCTAATTGAGATTAAAGTTCAAGGATAGTGTACTATCAATTGCATGTGTTTTCTCATGGAGAAAAATCATGCATGCAATCAAGGATTTATCCTTGAGGATTCTGTAGTTTTGGAGGATTGGTTTCCACTTGGTAAAAGGCTAATCATCCACAAGGAACAATGCAAGGAAATAGGAGCTTGGAGGGAAGAGAGGAAGGATGGAGAGAAGCCAAGATTGCTTGTGAACATCTATGAGGATTGTACTAAGAGCTGGCTAGTTGTGAAAGGTGAGGCTTTGTATAATTCATATGTATTTCCACCATGTATGATAATACAATATTGTGGGGTTTTTAGTTAAGGCTTTCCCCAAAGTATTTTCATGTGTATTGTGCCATTGATTCTTCTTCTTCTGGTTATAATTTTCAATTCGATCATTAAGCTTCCACAAATTGATAATAGAAGTAGGTTATAGTATTTTGCTTTGGTTTATATTGCATTATCGGGTTAACCTACACATATTTTCTATAGTTTCATGGGTGTTTGCTAAATGTTTTCAATTTTCCACTATTGCACTATTTTTTTAATTGGTTTATCACTTAAATTCTTGTTTAGGAACATTACACCCTCTATGGCAAGACTAATGGTGATGGGGATTAAGGAATCTACCTTGATGTGCTCCTCCCAGTAAATCATCATGAGTGACCCAATATGGGGTCTACCCTCATAGTATCACGAGCTTCCAAGTGAAGGTATTCCAATACCTTCTATCCCAAACCATAACAAGAAATTTAGCAGGTGGAATCAAGGATGTTGTCCCACATCTCCCATGAACTTCCATTCATCATATACATCCCCATCACCCATGTGCGAGTCATTCATCCAAACAACTAACCTGTTCCTACATCCACTATCATGACATTAGTAACCATAGCATAATATCAGTTAAAAATCTAAATTATAGTATCAATGTTATGTAATCAATCAAACTAGAGGTTGTTGACTCATCACATGTAGGTGCATCTGGGTGGTCTCCTGCCATACTCATTAATCATTAGTAATATATTCTCATAATGTTAGTCATTAATATAATTATACATGTTGAATTATCAGTATGACATAATCATCAAAATAATTGCTAACTGTAAGAAATAATATAGTCCTTAGAATATGTAAACAAGACAACATATAATTAATTCCTCAACATGATTACACATAGTCCTAAAATAGGTCCATCACAACCATCATCATCATGACCAAAATAACATCAAACTAGTACACCGCAATTATTATCACATCCACTAATAATAAAACTAAAATAACCAGATCATCAATATGAGGTCTTGTTGCAGTTTCTACAATCCCCCTCTAAACTTTTTCCCATGCTTTGATTCTGGAGCCTCCCTTTGGTCATATGAACTATCGTTTTAACCCATTAAGGCCACCCTTGGTCTTAGTTTTCTAAGTGTTGAATTTTATTATTTGAGTGTTAAGTCTCGCAATTATCTCATGCATGCTAAGCTTATGATATTATAACCATGCATTTCTTTAAACAACTACTGAGCATTGTATGATGACATGCAACACATGATGATAGTAATAATTCAACTTCTAATAGATAAACAATGCAATTTTGTGAAGACAGGATTATGTATTCCATGATAACATTGATTGCATGCCTTAATTTGAGGGATCGCGTAGTTCCTTGTGGTAATGAAATGCACAACTCCTTGTTGGAATGAACTGTGCAACCCCTTGTGATAGGAAATTGTGCAACTAGTTGTGGAAGTCAACTGCACACTCCCAAGTGATAGTCAACTATGCACTCCATTGAGACAATCAACTTCACAGTCTCCTATGTCAGTGAACTGTGTAGTTCTCGGAGCTAGGAAATTACACAATCCTTGAGAATAGGAAGTGCACACTTCTCAATGATAGCTCATGCACACTTATAGATGGTAGTGTGGCACATGTTTCCAAGTTGTTATCTTACATGTGTCAACTTAGTAAGTTTAGCTCCTTGATTTTAGGTATGGATGCTTGAAATCATAACCCTAACCTCGTGAGTACTCATATATTTAACAATTCATCCTAGATCTCATTCTCACACTCACCTTTGGATCTTTATCCACTCTTATGAGCACAAGCAACTTTTGTTTCCATTTTCGTCACTTTTATGGGTAAGTTTCTTAATTGTCACTTTTTTCTGCTTCTATTTTCGCTTTTGTCTCTTTTTCTTTTGAAAGTGTCACTTTTTCCTAATTTTAATTTAACAATTGTCATTTTAGTTATTATTATCTTCTGTAAGTGTCGTTTTATTTTTTTATGCTTCTTTTCTAGTGTCACTTCGCACTCCATGTCTTTTCACATGCCAGTAATCATTGTTGGTGTGTCTATTAATGCGTGTTTGTGTTCTTACTTTACTTATCTTTCTCTCTTGATGTGATTTTTTTTTTTTTGATGGATCCTAAGATGATCTGCAAACTTTCTCCTTTTAGTTAGACCTTGATCCTTTCTCTCTGACGGAGAAAATTACGTAGATCCCAAGTCCTCCTTCCATCTCCAATTGCGCATTACGCAAACCTAGCCACCAAATTTCTCCTCTTTCCCTCTATGATTGTGCACTATGCAATTCCAAGGTCCCAGCTATGCACTGCCCATTCCCAGGAAACAATGAGGACCCTCCTTTCCACTTTCACTATGAACTATATAGTAGGGAAGCCTCTTTCCATCAATAACTGCACATTGTGCAGTCTCAAGTCATAATCTCTTTCTTTGCCGACAAGCCTTGCACAATCCCCTCTTAGACACTATGTAGTGCACATTTCTAGTGACCAATGAGTCACCCTACCTCCCTTTCTCTCAAGCATTGCACAACCCATCTGTCATTGGTTGTCTTTTGTTTGTGATTGATAGGTAGATTACCTGATATTTTGTGGGACTAACTTGTTATTTCCATGAGTGCATATGTTTCACTAGGTACTACAAATTTGGATTACATCAGTATTTAATCATCCACTAGCACCATTCCTCCCACCACATATAAAGGACCATCAAAGGAGGTCACAAAAAGAAGCACTAAGTATGCCATGGACAATACCTTGACAAGATTGCCCATATTGTCATATAGTCAATGATTCATTGCTAAATATTCCACTATCACATGGATAACCATCAAATATGTCTTTAACACAAAGGAGTTCCCAAAGGATCTTGAAGATATGGAATTTTATGTGAATATACAGAAGTTAGGGTTCCACAAAGTTTCTTGCATGTATCCTGTGTTACCTTGTGCCGATGTTATCAATTAGGTACTGCAAGGTCTAGACACCAAGAACATGGTGCTTAACATTGCCAGCGGGCATCAACTTCCCTCTTACCATCCACATGACTTGCACTCATACTACAAGTTACCCAAGCCAGAACAACACTTGAATTCTTTGGACACATGGGAAGTGATTAAGTCATGGTGGTAGGAATTCTGTACGTTTCACCAAAATCCAAATGGATTCTATAGGATCAATTCTCTCAAGAAAGTTTATCAATACTTTATGGCTATGTGTTGTAGGATATATGGGTGGAGAAACCTTGAATTCTATGATGAAGGTTGGACCTTCATGCTTTATCCACTTATCACAAAAGGAAAAGTATTAAATTGTCCAAATCTATTGCCCCAACAACTAAAGATTAATGTGACCAAGGTTAAAGAACCACCATAGGGAAAACAACCACAATTTTCAAAACAACCACGGTTCCTACCATGAGTTCTCAAGTCTAGGCTAGAAGTGGACCCCAAGAGAGATCCCTATCAATGTTCATTGCAAAGTATTGTCAAAATACAACTACATAGGTGTTTATGAAAATATTGCTGAAGAATTCTTCATGGTACTATATTAGATGATATTTGAAGTGGAATCCCCTTATATGTTCCATGAGGTTAGGAAAGCAATTGCTGAGATAAAATATTGGTTTGCCTCATCTCAAGGCACATACCTTAGAGTATTTGGTGCTCAAATTCCTCCACATCTTCTGCCAAGGTATGTGACCAATAGTCATGCAGGAGGCTAGATACAAACTTAACATAGTTCTATCTTAGTTTTTGTAGAAGGAGAAGGCACCTTGGCCTTCATTTCCTCTACAAGTGGGATCCTATGAGCTCAAGAGCTTGAAGATTACGTAAAAAAAAACTCAAGATCTTATCTGCCTTAAATTTGGTGAGACTTTTTTTCACAACTATGATCCTAGAGGTGTGTGTAAACAACATTGTGCTAAGTTACATTTTTCCTGGCCTTATGAGTCTCATTCCTAGGAAGAGGAAGAAAATATAAGAATTCTTACAATGATTCTTGAGCATAGGCTCTAGGTGATGAGGCAGGTCCTTCCAACATGGCCCACAAGTAGGGAGTTGTCCAGGAAGGGAATCAACAGGAAATTCCCGCTGTAGTTAGAACTGACAAGCTTAGGAGGAAAGTTGTGCATAATCTTGAGGAAGAGAGGAGATGGGAATTTAAAGAAGGTCCTGTTATTACTAAAGGGGCTATGGAATCAGAAAAGAGGAGAAAGGAGTTTGAGGAATTAAGGAGGAAGAATAGAGATAAGAAGAAGAGAAGAAACAAGAAGAGGAGTGGAAGCAGAAAGAAGAATGAGATCCGAAGGAAAGACAAGAAATGCAGAGAAGACAAAAATAATAAAGGAATAAATAAGAACATCAAACTATAAATAAGTAGCAAGAGTAAAAATGGCTGAAACAAATAGAGGATGAAGAATGACAGAAGTATTATGAAGAGGAAGAGCAATGAAGGTAATTAGAAGAAAAAGAAATCTAGAAGAAGAAGGATGAATAGTTTGCAAGAGAGATAGAGGAAGAGTTGCAAGCCCAAGACATAGAGGCTGAATAGGAGGAGGAAGAACAAGAGGCAGACATCATGCCTATTTCATAAAAAACTAGTTATCAACTTCCACCTCCCCTTACTGGTGGCCACATGCCATTTAGTGAGATGGGAATATATCCCCCACAAGATGAATTAATCATGGACATTTCCAATCTTATCTTTGATCAATTGAAGAATAGAATAATGCAAGAGAGGCAAAGGTACTGTCCGAATGACCTTGTTTATCTTGTTTCTATCCACACAGAGAAGGTAATTATGCCAAATAATAAGAAGAATCTAAGAAAAATTGCAACAACTAGTGCAACCTCTCTGAGAGTTACATGATCCAAATGGATCCTAAAAACCTCGAAGTCTTCAAACATTCAAAACTATCGCATGAGAAGAACTTTTGGCAAAGTCCGATAACGCTATCGGGAGGCAAAAATATAGAGAAAACATTGAAAAATAGAGTATCGGTGGTTTAAAAACCATTTTGCATGAGAGCCATCGGATCTGGCCGATCAATGGTCCGGATCTGGTTGGCATATCACAATCGACGAAGGTAGGCAGAGCTTATCAGAGGTGGCTATATGGGAAGCACAACAGTAATCAATGCAACTAAACGAGAGTCATTGATCTATGCACGCAGATCAACAATCCACATTTAATCATGCTATCGCATCACTGATATATGTAGCAATTGGGGGATCGGCGACATCTGATTGCGATATAACAATATCGCATTGGAGCAAAGAAAGGGAGGAGGGCTGATAACAAATGCGATTGTGATGAACCAGACTCGATAAAATTATAAATGATATTTGATAATATTTCATGTTTGGAAAAAGAGCTTTTTCAATGTAAATCACATTTTCATTAAATGAATGAAAAACCAAAGAAATGTGAATAAAGTGATGAAACCAGACCCAAAAGGTTTTGTTAATCCAAATATATATTATTTCAAGTCTGATATGAGCAGGATTTTCATGTTTTAATGTATTCTTAAATACAAAGGGAAATCACAATACAAGCAGGATTTCGGGCGGGCCGAAGGCAGTAAGTGGTTTTTTCCAGGCTCTACCCGAGCCCATACACTGACTGCCATGTGTCCAGGCCTTAGAGAGAGAAAACCACCCTTTTAGGGTGGTTAACCGCTGTACGAATGAGCCGCCCGAAATGAACTTCAGCCGTTGGATCCAGATCTCCAAGATCAACGGTGGGATGCGATAAGCAACATAAAGGCAGACCCAATAGGAGTTATAAGGCGGAATCTATAGTGTTTCAAATCCGATAAACAACATATTGGTGAATTTTCACAGTTTTTAGTGTATTTCTCTATATAAACAAAGAATGCTAATTTTGGGGATTTCAAAGGCCCGATGACAAATTCCGTTATAGAATAGGTGGCCACCATCCCTAAAATCATTTAGCAATGATTTCTAATGCTCAAAGGGGGATCTGAGCGGATAGAGGCCAGGAAGCCAAAGAGCCTGAGAAGGAGAAATGAACATACAACACTGATTGACTTTAAAGCCACAGACTGACAGAGACAAAGGAAAGAAGTTTTGAGATAGACAGAAAACAGAGATAGAGAGACAGTGATGAGAGTCTGTGTACTCAAAAATACTTGGGGGATCCAAGTGAATCCTTTTTGTTTGTATTTGTTGTATGAGATTCAAATTGAACTCACTTTTGTAAAAACTCTACTTCTGAAGACATAATAGAGAGGTCACCTCTGAAGGCTGGACCAGGAGACTTAGCCTGGGAGTGTGGGGTGAACTCCTTATTAAACTTGTTTTATTTATGTGTGTTTGTCTATTATGTTCTTTAACTGCTTCATTGTCTATGTATTTCACAATCTTATCGATCCATTGCACAAAGTACCTGTTGGATACCTACACCAATAGGTTTCATATTTCATGATTGGCAAATTCAAGTGCCAAATATGCTCTGCTTTGCTGCTACAAAGATCCCATATTTGCAAGGAAAGACAAGGTGTGTATATGCCTTCATGCCTATTAAAGTTTTGATGGATGACCCAACAGTCTAATCTGGATCATGCCATGTTTTCAATTTTTGTTGTAGAATAGAGCAAGAAATTTGTCCAAACTGTTTAATCTTGGCAGATCAGTAGTTAGGCAGAGAAACTAAGGTTCCCAACTGCTTAATCTGGGGCCTTGGAAGCAATAAGGGTAGTGCTAGATAGGAAATCAAAGGAAAAATCCAATGAAAAGAAAAGGCACATAAAGGGTTTGCAAGTCCAAGTGCACCCTCCAAAGAAGAAACAAAAAATGCTAGGCAAAATAGTTGGGTAGGTAGATGGGGGTTGCAGAATTGATGTTCCTTCCAAGCTAAACTGTGCTAACCAAATACAAGGAAAACAACACAATGGAGCATGTCTAACTTCCCTTTTTTTCCCTTTGTTTAGCACTCATTACTAACCTCCCTTCACAAGATATGCTTGTAATAGAGATCCAAGGTTATGTTGGTTCTCATGTCTTTCAGAAGCCACATTTCTTGTGTAAAGTTCTTTTCATTTTGATCTACTCTTTAAACTAAGTTGTTTCCAAGAAAACTTAGTAATACCACTCTTCATTCACCATCTCCCTCCATATTAACCTCTAACTTGTATTATTTAGCTCCCTATGTTAGCCTTTCCTTACTATTATAACACCATGGTGTATAAACCCCAAGCAATGTATAAATACCCCCTCCTTGGCATTATAGCCCTATGGTTCAAAACTAGGGAATTGAATTAACACCTGGTTAAGCTCAAGAACCCAAGCCTAACATCTTTTCTCCATCAGAACTCATCTACCTAGCCAACTCTCCATTTTTGCCTAAAAACCCTTGAAAAAACCCTTTTTGCACCCTTATACCCACTCAAAGGCAAAAAATATGATGAAACCCATTTTCCCCGCCTTATCCTAAGGTCGGGAGCCATTTTGCGCCTTTACATGAAATTTCATTAAAAACCCGCCTATCCTAAGTTTTTAATCCTTTACGCGTTTTTGCGAAAAATTTCATAAAAACCCTCTATTCTGCCTTTTTCTAAAGTCATCGGCTATATACGTTTTAACAAAGAAATACATTGGAAAAACATTGAAATTTGTTAAAATGTCTAAGGGTCCCGCCAGGTGCATTTACCACCGAAAACATTATTATAATCCCCTCCTGATGACCGTATCGCCCGTGCAGGTTGCTGACCCAATAGCCGTCCGATCAAGCTTTTCCAGATCGACGGTCGTCGTGAATTTCGGAGGGGCCCCAATGTCCGACATATATCGTCCGATATCTGTCAGACGCTGATGTCATGCGAGTCCATGCGTCGCCCCCTCTGACAGATTCCCCGCCGTATAAGAGGTAGCCCGATATTGCGCCACCTGTCCGCCTCTGTCAGCGCCCTCGTACTGCCTGTGTCAGCGCCACGACCACGCGCCTCGCCCATCACTGGTCCACCTATTCGCCACCTCACCGCCCCTGTGGACCGGTCTTAGGCCGCCACGTCACCTGATGATGTCATGCTGACGTCATCCAACCCGGACCCACTTGCTGACGTCATGCTGACGTCATTTAAAAAAAGGGCGCCAATAAGCCAAAAAAGCCATATTTTGCCAAAATTACGAGTTTTTTGCACTTTTTGGCAAAAACACTTCTGCACTCTCTGCATGCGTTTTACGACGAAGAATTCGCCAATCGGTTCAAAACCAACCAGAGAGCTTCAGCACGCGTACCCACCTGTTGTTCTGACCCAAGCAATCCATCTGCCAGGTATTTGTCCGTAAACACCTCTTTGAAACCTGATTTTTCTCAGTAATTGCTAAAAACACCTTAAACACAGAAAACGCTTAAAAATCACCAGAAAACTACTCAAACCCAACTCCCTTTTGGAAAATTAATGGTCGAATTTCACCAGCCGAGCCATCTAGATTGAAAATTTCAGCGAAAGAGCCCGCATTCTTCGTTCGCGTAGTCGTGAACTAGAACCTAAAACTTGCACTAAATTACTGAGAAAGGCCTGTGAAAGGCTAATATTTGCCTTCTCAAAGACAAGAACAGTATTTCAACTGCTGTGGACTTACCCTATTACCTTGTTTTCTCAGTTTACCTTTACACTCAGACAGTGCTCTTCCGGCCCAAGAAACAGCAAATTACTTAACAGTGAGTATCCAGGCAACCATGGAGACTCCAGTGGCACCAGTAGCCCTCAATGTTGCTCCCCTAAATGCCCCCCAGAGAGAGCTGGAGTGGCAGGATTTGGAAGACCTAGACTACCAAATCTCAGAGGACTCCTCATCAAAATGCAAGTTCCACATTCATCTATTAAATGAGCTCAAAGCCAGACATAAGGACGGGACAGACATTCTAGGCATTTGGGATTCCTTCCTCCCAATTTTCAAGCTCCCTCAGGTCAACCAGTTCCCTGACCTAATTCATCTATGTGCTGTCTTCTATGACCCCATGTAGAGGGCTGTGCTTGACCCTACAGGTGCAGTGGTATTCTACGTAACCCTTGAGGCCATCAGAGAAATGCTGCAGTTCAAGACCTAGAAGAAATTGGTCCCCTTGTCCCTAATGGACTTGATCAACCAAGGAGCCAAGATATTAACAGATGCATAGATCCTGAAGCTAAATCAATTGTTCATTACAAACTCTGACACAGTGCTGCACCCTCCCATTTTTGATGGCTACCTCAATCAACTGGGTGTAGACCTTGCATACATGATTAGTTCAGTTTTGGGGTACAAGTCACTGGAATTTATTGAGGAAACTGTACTAGTAATGATGAAAATGTTTTCCCCTAGCAAGACTCCAATCTGTTATGACTATGCTACATACATTTCAGATAAGATGCATGAGCAGTTCTTGAACTTGTCTAGAGAGAAGGTGTTCAGATACACCTCCTACATTTACCACCTCATCCTGTACTACCAACATGAGAAGTTCTCCTTTGAGATCAAGAGAACTGATGTAGCAGGCAATCCAAGGTCAGTGGTGTACTGGACCTCAGTCTTTCACCTCAGCACATACTCTCCATACACATACTCTGAGTTCATTGACCTCTTCATCCATCCAGCCATGTCTTTATTCTTAACCTCACCCCCTCCAAGACTGACTGATGAGATGCAGAGGATTCTGCAGCTATCCAGTGGATACAGCATAGGGGATTGGTACTTTTACCAACACTATACTGTAATCAGAATATATGGGTGTGAGTTGCGCCCATACAGATTTCCCAGGTATGTGCCTATGAGACTGTTTGCCTTATAATATTTCAGGCAATTTGGCAATGCCGATATGGTGCACTTTGCAGGCAGGGGCAAGAAGGCACAGCGTAAAGTAAGAAATCAACTAGGCCACTTTTTCTTAAACAAAAGGGAAGGCTGGAAAGATGCTGACAGAAAACTAGAAGGCCTTGGCCTAAAACAAATCTTCCTTTGGAAACCTTATGACCCTAACATGTCCATATCCTTGAGAAGGCAGAAATACAAGCTCTCCAGTTATGAACATGTGAGCATGCCCTACATTCAAAGACACGCCAACCAACCAAAATGGAGAACGAACACACTGGAAGAACCAGTTACTCAGGAAGAATTAGTTGAAAGGGCCAAAAGGCATTTACTAAAAATGGCTGACTTAGAATCTCCTTCTCAGGTACTTACTCTGCCAAAGCCTCAAACAGGAGCAGCTGCTTCATCTTCTACAACACATCAAGAGGCAGTGCAAACCACAGACCAAGATCAAAGCAAGGGCAAGGAAAAGGTTATGGAAGAGCCACAAGTACAACAGGGTCAAGAGCAGCCACCCCAACAGGAAAAGAAGCAAAAGGACCAACAGGGTCAGTGGAAACAAACAGCAGAGGCCCCAATGGCCACCCAAGAGCAGCCAGTGCAAATGGCACCCCCAAGGCAGGATTCAAGGATTGACTCTTCCATCCTCCAGACCCCTCAAAGGGAGGATGTAAGCAGAAAAAGAGACAGGAAAACTCCCCTTACCTCATCACCACAGAAGAGACAGAGATTAAATCCCTTCTCAGAAGAGGAAATTCCAAGCATGGAAGCCTCAACCAGCTGCTTGCAACAGGAGCAAGACAGGGCAGCATTAGGAGAAGTGAGCTCCTCAGGACAGAGGAAGGGAGGAGAAACAAGCATTAAACAACAGTTCAAAGATATCAAGAGAAGGAGTGAACCAATAAAGATTCAACTCTACAATCACCTGTTGAACATGGTTCCTACAAACCAACAAAGGCTCATGTCTGCCTTTGAAACACAGGAGGGGAAAATGGTCATAAGCCACTTCACACCAACAGTGCAGCAACCACAATCAGCTGCAGACTACATCAGGACCAATTTGGAGGTCCTATCAAAATACATCCACCCAATGGATCAAATACTGCTCCATAAACAGACGGGTGAGATGGTCTATGCCACATTGGATGATAAGACCCTGGTTAACTACAGGCTGCAAAATAGCCTGAACAATACTGTTGCACAGCTTGAGTTGGAAAGGGCTTCCTCTCAAGCTAAGGATAATAGGATCAAAGCATTGGAAGAAATCATAATAGAGTTTGGGCATGATCCCAAAGATGTTAAGGCAGTGCAAGAAGTCCTCAGGCTAAGGGATGCTGATATGGCAGCAATGAAAAAGAAATTAAAAATCCCACCAAATCTTCACCCACAAATAGAAGAGGTTGCCCAACAGAGGCAAGAAAAGGGTGCAGCTTCTCTACTAATGACATTATACAAGGAGCTCATCCAAACTCAAGAAAAGCTGCAGGAGTCAGAGGCCACATTAGAAGCAGCATTGCAGTAGAAGGAGGCAGGGAAAACCTCACAGCCACCTCCAGAAACAATAAACTTTGAGGAAACCCCTCAAGACACTGCCCCTCCCAGCCAACAAGTACAGCAAGAAGCCGCAGACACTTCAGCACCGACTACCTCAGCACCTACAACAGAGCAGGCTGAAAGCCTGGACATGCAGAAGCTGAGGAAAGAAATTCAGGTCTTGGAGTCCCAGATGTCTGAGCTGAGCCAAGCCCAGGACAATCTGGCAAAAATAAATGAAAAATATGACAAATCAAAACAGAATGTGTCTAAGAGAGAGAGGGAGGTAAAGGCCCTCAAGAAAAGGATTGCTGAGCTAGAAAAAGAGCTCACACTGGACAAAGTTACATCAGAGCTTAAAAGAGTCATCTGGGGCAATATTGACCAGTCTATAATAGACCCGTGGGAGTATATTGAGGCCATACATGAGCAAATAGCGCTCATTGGAAGAGCACGCAAAGAGATACAAAGGGCAAGGGCATCTCTAGGCAGTATGCCTGAGATTGCCACTAGGATGATAGACGTGCTAAACTACAGGACAAGCTCCCAGCTGATAAAAATGGGAATTGGAAATAGGACAGAGACCATCTCACTAATTAGAAGAGTCTTGACATTAAGAAACCTGATTCAGACCCTGGAAAGAAGAACCCAGGACATGCAAGCAGATATAATAAATTCCAGAACAGGTTTAGGGCATTACAGGACAGGGGGCTTCCTAGCCCATTGGATCCATCAGGGAAGTTACTCTCACATGAGAAATATGCTAAGAGAGTAAACAATTTTGCAGCAACTCAGATTTCAGAGGCAGCCAGTGCATCAACAGAAGCAGGACCAGTAACAGGGTAGATCCTCTTTAATAGAGTAGAAAATTTATTTTTTATTAGGAGTGAAATTACACATTTATTTGATGAGCCCCATCATTTTTATAAATATAAAGAGGCTGATGAGACCATGGGTTCAATTTTGAAACATCAGTTTCCTTCATCAGATGTATGGGAAGAGTTGATATGATTACTGTTAAACCAAAGTCAGTAATTGTGATTTTTGCCTTTGAAAATATTTTTTGAATCTCATACACAGCAGGACAAAGACACATCAGCAGGTATGCATAAAGAGGCTGAGCCAATTCAGCACAGGTATTCGGCCACCACAGCAGCATCAGCAGTCACAGGTGACACGGCCGAGAAGACACAGGAAGTTACAGCTGCACAGACACGTCATTTAGCAGTTATATCAAAGCGCTCAACCGACTCCGTGAGCCCCTAAGGTCAAGATTGTTCTGACAGGAGTTAAGAGCCTTTATAGTTCATTAAAGATTGCAATAAATTTTCATCTGCAATCTCTGAACGAGTTGGTGGAGATATTTTCCCTCTCAGATGACTCAATGCCTGAGATATTTTGTAAAAGACTTCTATATATTCCCCCTCGCATTTGTTAGCAGGGGTTGGACTCTGGATGTAAGAAATCACTTGATATCTATTCTGTTCCTCTTCTATTGTAAATCTTCAGAGAACTAATACAAAGGATGATGGGATTTCCAAAGCTTTGTCTCTCTTGATGTCTTGCCGGTGTATGGCTGAATGTTGCAGGATTCCTGCGTTTTTCATGGCTCAATAAGTTTTCTTGTTACTCTCTATTATATGTTTGTTATCTTTCATATATCATTCACGTTTTCCATGTTTCAAATATCTAATAGCAAGGAAAAAGAATAGTCTCAGGATTTAATCACAGATTACCCTGAACTCAATCTAAGCTATTATAAATGTTTTCTTCAGTTATGGTAATGAAAATGTAATTCTTAATTGCTACCTTTCACACTATATCAGCACAGTGATCTATTGTCTCAGGAATTCAGGTATTGCTCCTAAGTAATAGGTCCCTTTCTCACATCCCAGCTCAGTGAAGAATTCTTAACTGCTCTTCACTGGTTGATTCACACTTCACCCTCACAATTTATAGTTTGTTTTATGAAATATATAAAGGCCCTGTAATTCCAGCTGCACTAAACCAGGATCTCAAGGAAACAACAGCTACAGACCCCATTGCCCAATGGATTAATTCATCTACAGAGAACATTTCAAAATTATCATAAAACATCCTCCCAGCCAAACAAAAACAAACAAACCTTTACTTCATAAATAGCCTAAAACTCCATTAAAACAGTGACAAACCTTACAGAGAGAGCCCTCTCTGATTACAGCTGGGCTAGAAGCTGTAATCCAAAGATTGGTTAGTGGTTACCCCGGAGTCATAGGGAACAACCTGGGTGTTAACAGGCACAACACAAAAAGAAGCCTGGGCCTTATACATCAAGGAAGATGGTAAGGAAAAATAATAGATACCACGTTTGCACAAATAATATAGGGGGTTCTCGTTTAATTTCCAGACTTCCTGATATGAATTACATCTCTGTGCACTGGGGATAATATTAGATTTGAATGAGCAGGTTTTAGATACACAACGTGAAGACTCATTATCATCCACAACTTTGATTAGGTGGTTGTTCTTAAAATCCGATCAGCCCTTTCCTACATGTAATTGCTTTTGACCACTGGTTCAATTTTCTTAGTATTTAAGTCTGAATCCTCATGTTCTTGCATCATTGCATGGCATCTAACAATTCGACTCATGGAATCGGGCCATTGCTTTGCAATTTGATTTTTAAGCACTGAAATTCTCTTAAAATCAAGCTATCTTTGAACTGTACGAATGGAATTGTCAATATCCAATGCGTTAAAAATTTATTTAACATGATATAAATCGAAAAAACTTTCTATTAAGCTTACTTTTTTGCTTCAAACTAATGCTAGCAACAGCGATATCGATCGCTACAAATTGTTTTAAAATATTATTAAAATATAAAGTCCCTGCCGATTTGATGGGAGAACCTGACAACGGAGAGTCAAGAAATCAACATTATAAGTATTCTACAACTGCATCGCATTTTATCTATTTATATGGTCTATTCTACAACTGTATTGCGTAGTGTAGGTAGTATATTTATAATGCTGGTTGTATTTCACTACAACAGTTCAGTGTCCTGGTTCTGCCATTCATGTTAAAATTTAAATACAAGATTTCTGGTATATTCAAGTAAAAGTTTGATACATGAAAATTATATTCAAGGAAAGACATGATTAATGACTGCTCCTAGATAGTGCAGGTTACGAGGAAAGTTGCAACCTTAGTTGTTCACGCAAAATGGGAAAGGAAAACTAAACCCAAAACTCGCATAGGTGATAATTCTATATGAAATGATTCATCATAATAAATACAAATACAAGAAGGGAAAGGCTGTAATATGGCTACATGGCCCTTAACCAATGTAACACAGTTCCAATCACAACAATTATAATATTACTATTAATTCTAAAGACGAACTGAAGAAGCCATCAGTTCATAAGAAACATAAACTTTTAATTTACCAAGAACCCATCAGGGCAAAATCTCTATATTTAACGAACAACAATCAAAACTGAGAAAAAGCTTAATTGAAACATAGAAAATTATAGTTGGAAAGCTGTCACTTTCCTTAAAAAGAAAACAGAGGTCGTGAAAAAACCCCAAGCTACAGTACAAAACCTAATTATTTTGAATATCAACACTAACGCTTGGTTGTTCACTATGGCGTCGAACTTAGGAATTAAGTCACACCCCAACAACCATAAATGCACCTGTGATGCTGACCCTGAAGCCGAGACGGTGCGGCAAGTGTTTTGAGTCCGCCGAAATCCATGCCGAGTCACAGGTAACCTACCAGGGTGACCAGGAAACATGAATCTTAATCTGGCTGACAAGTATAGTCAACAGAAAAACAAGAACAGGAAACACATAGAGGAATTACCCACCAAGGTGAGTCCTCGCTGCATCAAGCCTATGAAAAATGTAAAGAATTCAGTCGAACAACTACCACCTGTAAATAAATGACCGAGGATGTTAATGCCAAATACTCATTAAATAGCAAATGAAAACCCAGAATAGTATAGAAAGCAAAAACATGTTTAGGCCACCGCCATACCTGTGGATAGGTTCTCCGAGCTATAGCTGCCTCTGAGAGGTGAGAAGTCGACATGGGTGGTCAGAATCTGATATTACCAATAATACCAGATGCTGGAAGAGTCAAGGGTCCGCCATCGCTGGAACAACTTGCAGAGCGAAACCCTCTCCTGATGAAAAATGCAAATGGAAGACTGAGGGTAGCACCATTTCATCATCTTCATCAATGGTGTTGATGAGATCTCTTCTGCAGGAAGGTACTTCTTAGACAAGAAACTACTCTTAGATTTAGTAATTAACAATTGGCCACCCTGCAAACCGCCACATGCCACCAACATGCAAATCATTTTAATGTATTTTTGAAATTTCAAAGTGACTATCCTAAGTTTCATCAAAATATGCATTTGTTAAATTTCAAACAGATTATCCTAAGTTTCATCAAAATCATGCAGTCTCCCCGGCAATAAGGGGTGCAATCTGAAACTTTGGATAAAAATTTGTTTGCAAGCATATGAGCAAAAAAATTTATTTCAAACATTGGTTTAAACTTGACATGTACGGAAAATTTTATTTGGTCAAAGTTAATTAATAGCTGGTCAACGATCTATCGATCGCTATTAGTCCCAGGCAAGGACTAATAAGAGGTTTAGTCATGTTGACACATAGAGTGTTTGTGCTGTATTATTTAATTTCTCAACTAGGAAAACCAATTTTGCAGCATGTTGCCTTCAATTTTGGAGATTCCAATTTTAAAAATAATAATATATATCTATAAGTAATAGAGTAAATATTAAAAATTTATTGATTACTTATAATAAATATTAAATATGTATTAATTAAATATTAATATTTATAATATTTATTTAAAATTATTTAATTATATGTTAAATATATAGTTTAGGCCGTTAATGTTTTGTTAAATTGAATTTTTCATAAATAACTATTCCATTTAATATTATTTTGGTTAATAAATAAATTTTGGGTTTTACTACTAACAAATTTGTTTGTGAATAAAATTGTTTATTATTTGTTATTATCATTTAAATGTATTGATTCTATTCCCGTTAAAAAGATGATAATAAAATAGATGATTTCTGAAGAGGATGAGTAGGTTGGTTTCAATATTTTTCTATATTTTATATATAAAGATCAATATTCAACATAATGAGTTGTAAAACTTAATAGTCACTATAATGTGTTCCAAATGACACCTTTAAATTTGCATATTTTGAAGTCTCTTATTATTTATAATCTAATAGTGTGATTTTGGTCTTTGACATGGATGGTTTCACTATATTGTTACATTCCGTATTAATGTTTGGATTCTTAAAAACCTTGATTTTTGTAGGCTCTTTTCATTGTGTTTAAGTTATTTTTTCTGTTTCCATTTAATTTTTCTAAGTGAAACTTATATTTTAACCATGAGATCTTAAAAAATCATGAGCTTGACACCTTTGTTTGAAGATGAAACTTTTTGGTAATGTTAAGTTTGTGGAAGATTAATCTTTTAATATATATTTTTATTGATAAATTGAAATTCATGTATATGTAATTAATTTATTTTTATTATACAGATATTATATATCTAAAATGTCTTTAAAAATGAATCAACTTTCTGTCCAAAAGTTTTTTTTGATGGTCTACTGCATCTCAAGTTCCATCGACTGATAAAGAAGATCTTAATTTTTATTTGAATGAGGATTTAGATATCTTGGGGCATAATGAAGAATTTTATATCTTCATTAATGAAGAACAAAGCTATAGTTAGTTGCATTGGATGCCTTGATGCTAGTGCCCCTAAGTGCGCTTGACTCATTGATGATGGAATGGGATAGGGTATATGATATGTGGAAAGATGTCAAAGAAAGAAGAATCTTAAATATTTAAATTTTATGGTTTTATGTTTATGTTTGTAATGGTGTTGTGCTTTGAAAATTACATCTTTTAGTGAAACTATCCAAAATTTAGTTCATTTATATGATGATATTGAATGTACTCTTTGAACATTTACATAGTTCATGCACATTATGTTTTTTGTTTGACACTTATTTCACAAATATTGTTATTTTAATGAGATTGGCATTGAAGTGACTTAAATAGAAAAAATGGTATGTGTATTTCAATTCAAGTTAAATTTTATTGTTTAATTTAGTTGCAACAATATCTACATTTACTATTTTCATGTGAGAGAAATTATGAATATAACTTGCAGAAGTTAGATAAAACCGGTAAAAATAAATATTAAAAGTCATGTGAAGGGCCATTTAAAATTAAAAATGTCATAATTGTTTTTTTATGATAGGTAGGGGGACCCATCAAATTTAACCCATGAAGCCATGCGTTGACCATAATCCATACGTACAATCCTTTTAATATCATCTTGCACGGAGCCTATCCACCATTGTGAGTTAGTAAATTACCTTTGGGATTATGATGGCATTCAATTATTACGTGGTTATTCATCCTCGGGGTGATTTGAGCAAGATTAATGCCCTTGTATATGAAGTGAGTATATATCTCATTGTTTTCATGGAGAATACCAACCTATTTTGGGTTGTCGGTCGAGCCATGGTGTATGTCTAGTACAATGTCACTTATCTTTGCAGTATTATGGTAGCCAAAAACTACGCCAACATTTGGAATACTACCCTCTTCATCAACCAAGAGATTTGCCTTAGTAATACACTAGTCATGGGGACTTGGGAGGCTTGTCAAATTTCTTTGGCTACTCAGAGGGTCCAATTTTTCATTTTGGTTCTCTTTCTGGACTAGGGGAAATTGGGCACTCTCTGAGGTAGTTACAACGGGTCTTTGCAACATCCCTTCATCATCTATTTAGTGCTATGGCATGAGAAAATTTATAGGCTTCGGAAAGGAGGCACCCTGGTAAACTTTTTTCGTCTTGGAAAGCTTGGTAGGACAATTCTTTTGCCAAATTTTCCCAATCACAGTTCTCAATATCTTAAGGTGCATCGTCGCAAAGAATTAGTGAAGGACGAAAGTCATTTATCACTGCTTCTTGGTAGCCACGGTGGTAGGATGAAGGAATTCTTCTAGTTATGTTGTGGTTGTGTAACACCCTCCTCCTACATCTACCCAAGCAATCAGCCAACCGAGGTAAATATGCGACGAGAGGCCACTATGACATGAATCGACCTCCTAAGTCCTATTAAGGAAGTGGAATCGATGAAAACACACCATACAAACATTCAACAACAGCTTCACGACCCTTAGGAACCAATCCAACACTTTAGAGAGCTTTACCTTAGGTCCCACTGAGCTTTTGGACAACTTAAGCCTTAGTTGCTTTCATGCTATAGGCATGACTGTGTCAAGAAACCTAGATTCTCTCTCATAGACTTGCATGCTAGCATCTAGAGACTCATTTTGTCAGTGTTGTGCCAATGTACCCGGGATTTGACCCACTTTTCAGGCCTAGAGCCTAGGCCACTACCCAGAACGGAATGATAACTTAAGACTAGTAAAAGAACAGGGAAACAATGTTGCAAAATAAATAAGTTAAAGAAGACCTTAATCAGATCCGTACTACCCATGACACACATTTCGTCAAACATAACACAAACATGTAATCTACAAGTGTAACCAACATAATTAAACATATGCATCTCATACTTATCTAAGAATCACTAAGAACCATTGTTCCCTCATGCCATTTTTTGCATTATCATTGATTAGGTCATATATACATTGTCCATTAGTTTACAAGTAAAAACATGCTGAGAGCCATACATAGCTACTGTCATAAAACACATACATAACCAACATAATAGCATCATAAATACTAACGATAATACAACCATATAGACCACATATAATCCATAAAAATACTCATATAAATACAAGGAGAAATAACCTTTCATTCATGATGAAAAATCCAAACCCAGGATGGGACTTCCATGTTCCACTCGACCATAGAATGGCTAAGCCAAACCTCTCTTCATCCATACACCCCCCTACCATATGCCAAGCGTGAATGTGGTATCTCATAGAAAACATCAACCAAAACTCACCAAATGCTTCTAGAGACCATCCACATCAACCCATCAAATAGTTATTCCACCTCATGGTTGGACATCACAAAACCATCACCAGATTGGTCTCTACCCCCACCATCTAGGGATCTAGAGAATTTGTTCCAACCAAGGCTCCATGACCAGTAACTCAACCCATAGTTGCGACCAAGCCCCAGAGCATTTGTCCAACCAAGGCTCTAGTACTAGTAACTCAACCCACCAAGGGCTCTAGAGCATTTTTCCAACCAAGGCTACGAGAATAGTAACTCAACCCAAGCTCTTATAGGGCTCTAGAGCGTTTGTTCAACCAAGGCTCCAAGAACTAGTAACTCAACCCAAACTAAGGAAACATGAGAACCAACCAAAAACTCAATAGGGAAATAAACCTACAAACTCCATTTCTATCTAGGAAATGGCAAGGCTAGGCAATACACTATCAATATAGGCATTCCTTCATTCCAATGACAGATCAACACCAATAATCCACATGCATATGACATGCATGACAAAACTAGTGAAGGAAACATACATGCAACTCGATACCTGCAAGAAAATGTGATGTAGTTGCTGACCCCGATGCCCTCTTGCACTTTCCTTCTCTTTCTTTGCCTTCTTTATCCAAGAATCCAAGTATGCCACACCCTCTGAGAGTGCTCCAAGAAAACTCTGTCTCCAAGAATATGAGAGAGAGAGTAATGAGAGAGTTCCAAAATTGAAATGGCAAAAGGTTACACTGATCAAGCTTGCCCGCTCATCCTTAGAAGCCTTTTTATCAATGAAGCCTCTATTTTCTTTAATTTCCATTATTTTGCTTCATTTTTCTCCTCACATACAACCTGTGATTTTCACCTTCCTTTAATTCTAATTTCCATTATTTTCATAAATAAATGTGCCAAAAATGGCATTTTTCCTTTCCAAATCCTTAGCCATTTCCTTTGCCAATTTCCTTAGGATGTATTGCCCAACATTAAGCTTCGAATACGTGTCCCATTAACCATGGTCTTATAATTTTTACATGAGTTTTTTAACCTGGGTTGTTATAGAACCCTCCCCCTTGGGGGAACAATGTCCTTGGTTTTCAATGACACCTATAACCAACAAGACTATTGAAAACAAATCATACTATCCATGGAGCTTTATAACATAGCTCGTTGCAATATTTACAATGACCAACTTCTAATTCTTGTAGTCGATTTCAAACACCCAACCGGGAATGTTCATGCTTCCTATGCAAATCATATAACTTCCATTAGATTTAAAATAAATTGAAATAAATTCACATCATACCTCATTGGTAGCTCATCAATAAGATACATATGCAATTTTGTTCGCTTCCTTCCACAACAAGTCAAACTAACTATTTTATCAAAACATCATGTATAAACATATCACATGTGGTTAGCTCAAAACACAACCATCATAGATAAACATCATAAATCACATGTAACCATCATAAACTAGAATCATAGATCACATATAATTATCATATACCATAATAAAAAATCACATTCATGATAAAATTGAAATAAAATGTTGATACTTATCGTTTCATCAATCCTTAACTTCTACCTTTGTCTTTATTCTAGACGCACTCTGAATCAGTTGCCACACTAGACAAACACCAAGTGCCTTCTCCTAAACCATGTGCACATACACATAATGTGCATCACACACATACAATCACACACTACATACAGCACCACGTAATACATGCATCTACACCTGACATACAACACATACACCTACACCTGGTGTACAATACAATACAAATACGTATATAGAGTGCAACATAATGAATGCATATGTCATGATACCATGACTACACAATGCACATACATAGTACTGCATGCCTGCAACACTACATGTATGACACGCACTCAATCCCACATGTACACCAGTACCACATGTACAAAGCACCACCTGCACAACGTGTGCACAACATCACATGTACTTGGCACCACCTACAAAATGTTTACAAAATGCCCTATGTACATTGCACCAATGTACAACATGTACATAATACCACATCTACATAGTACCACGTGCACGATAGGTACGCGACACCACATGTACTCAACGCGACGTGCACGACTTGTACACAACACCACTTGTACAACATGTACACAACACCACATGCACACAACACCACTTGTACAATCATGCACACATCACCACTTGTACAATCACACACACAACACCATATGTACATAGTGCCACATGTACAACATACATGAAACACCCCCTCTACATAGCACTTCATATCCAACATGTACATAGCATCATCTATACACAAAACTGCATATCCAATCATGCACATAACACAATATGCAATATTCGCACAACACTATTTGTACCATCATGTACATAACACTGCATAAACAACATGTACACACACTACATATACACAACACCACAGGTGCACACATCATAGACGCAACATGTACAACATATACAACATATGCACAACCCTATTAGCACACATCCACTCTCTTATCCATGCTTATCCTAGCATGCCGTGGATCACACTACTTTCATTTTGATGATGTATACCTTGGTATAACATGTCCATAACATAAGCATAGGCATAATACAATCATACAATATAAATTCATATTCACATGATATTGACCTCATATATTTGTCATGACTACTCTTCCCACTTGATTCCTCATAGACAAGAACTTCATTATGCCATTTGCCTGCATAGGAAATCATTCCGCCACAAGAATGATTCTTTATGATCTGTCAGACAGTGACATAGACACATGGATACATACATACATATACGTAAACATTAGCATAAGCAATCATGATCCTATTAGAAAATCATATTCATACATAAATATATATACACATAAATGTTAGCATTAATAATCATGATCCATGATGACCATGTCAAACATGACATACATACACACCTACATATATGCATATATAAACATCAACATAATCATGATCATAATATAATTACCAGATACCAAGGTCAAGGTTTAAGAGAACTTCATTTATTCATTCTACACATGCAAAACATTAAGAATAGTCATTCCCAAAGCCAATGCATCTAACGCCTCAGATCCATTAACTTTACCTTTTTGGTTACCTTTCTCATGACTTTACTTCCATTGTCCATTTACCATAATGGACATGTTGACGGTGGTAGACCCGCCAACATTAAGGGGATCTCCCTGATATGAAGTCCCAACTAGACCTCACGCCATTTGGTGTAGAAGTCCCATCTGGTATGATGTCCTAGTTACGATTATCTTGAATATATGCCTTAGCTCTTGCTTGTTAGCACATGAGGGTGGTATACTTAGTCTTCAAACAATGAGATTTGTGTGCTTGGTAAGTACTTAGTGTAACTTGTGTCCAAGTTATTTCATTGCAGAGGGAGAGGGTTAGAGTGATTCTCAAGTCGAAAGGGAATAGTCACAACTCAGTTAGAGACACACAACATAGTACGATCTGCGAAACTTCTAGCAGAGTAGTCCACATGGATGCAGCAGTCATAAAGACAAAGTGAACATATAGCACATACAACACCCAGTGGAGTAGTCCACACGAGTGCGGCGGTCATTATATCAAGTTTATAGGAATGAATCTGTCTAGTGTCTGACAGAGTAGTCCACATGGGCGAGAAAATGATAACAACTGATACAACACATTTCCAACAACATATGCACTAAAACAGCCAAAATAGTTCAACTATCTTAGTATAGGTTAAAGAAACATGCATTACAAGCGTCCAAAGAATAGCCCTACAAACAAATACAATGCATGTGTGAAAATGTGATGGCATATTAACATTCTTTTGAATTAAGCGAAATTTCCAAGACGCATATGTACACCACACATCACTAACCACAATAGTGGGGCATTGGAGCCACTAGTCACTCCTCAAAGAAAAGACTACAAACTCTCACGGTTATGTGGGAGGAGCCAAGGTGAAAAGTCCTTTGCATATACAAATGAGGGGTATATATAGCGAAGGGTGAGCTTAACCCTTGTGACTCTTCAACTTCTCTCATGACTGTTTGATTTACATGACTCTTCAACTTCATATGTGGGTCCATTGGAATTCCACGTTACATTACATTGATTACAGCAGTATGGCCCATTGTAGTGATGTGGCCGAGACAACTCACAGCATGAATTGACATGACACTGCTGGTATGTTCATGCTGATGGTGGTGTCAATTTCGAGTTATTGTGCTGCTAAGTGATGAGTGTGTCTTAGTGTATCATAGCTTCACCTCCACATGAAAAGGTGTGCGGCGTCTTCAATGGTCTTGGTGTTCACTTGATATTGCATGTGCATGTGTCCCCTTTGCTAGTATTTGGCATGCTTCATGTATTCATCTATTTTCAAAAATGTCTCCTATCATGTGCTCCTTGTTCATCCCATTCGTCGTCACACCCTATCTCATCCATGTACTTGCCTCTGTAATCACTAATGATGAGACGATGTCAAATCCATAAATCCCCTAGTCTACCATGATGCATGATCTTTTGTTTTCAGGTGCAAGTGACCAGGAGAGAGGACAAGGTTTTTAAAGTGTGTAAAGCACATTTCAAGATGGGATGTGAGTCTTTGGGGGGCACTGTCAGGAAAAAATGCGCAGAGGTTAATGAGAGTTTAGGTTGAGTAGTTCGGGACAATAGTGACATATGCGGGGTATGGCTCAGCTAGGAGGCATAATTGTGCAGGGTTTTTGGAGAAGGAAATGTGTGAAGTAGGAGGCACTGATAGTGAAAACTGCACAAATTTATGAGGATGTTGGGATCGGGCTGCGGGAGCCCACTGGTCAGAACTATGCAGATCTAGAAGGCATTCAAGCAAGACATATCTACACAGTTTCTGGCCTGAACGGGGTGTCAAGTCATGGGTGGACTAGCCATGAAAACTACACAATTTTTAGGAGTAGTGGCAAGTAGGTTTGTAGGGGGACTGCCTGACAAAATTGCACAATTTCCTAGGACAATGCAGTGACACGTAACAGGTGCTTGTCCCTCATGTATGCGTAATTTCTTCAGGCAGTGCAAGAAGGGAGGCTGACATCTTTTGTGCATTTTTTGGGATTAGTGCAGCCCTAAGCCACTGCTTAAGTCAATTTCTCCAGTTGACCAGCAGTAGGCATGATGGATAGGCTTGCAAAAAGCGTAGACTAAGATGGCTTCTTAGGAAACTTATGCATTGCTTTGGGTAACATTCAATCATATTGATTCCATAATTGCATAGTGTAGACTGCCTGGAGGGAAGCCTCAAGATTTGCACAGTTTTGGGCAACAATGCTTGATCAGTGAGGGCTGAGGCTATGCAGTGCAGCTCAGGGGGGGTTTGGTGGATGGAGGGTAGTCCATTCAAGAGATCTTCTGAAAAATGGTTAGGTTTGTGAGTGAGTGAACTCATGTATACATGAACTTGTGAACACACACTCAACATGACTTGATGACAAGATATTGCAAACCATAAGACAACATATGATCAGTGTGACCAACTGAAGGGTGAGAGTGACAAGTGCAACACTTGAGATAGATCATTGAATGACTGTGACGAAACTTGCATGACATTGCATACAACTTCGTGTGTGAGTGTGATAGATGTTTACATAGAAAACACAACTTGTACACACAAAGGTAGACCTTCAACATAGCCAGAACAAGACCGCAAGCATGGCATTACAACCGACATGCTAAAAGACGACCGGTGATCGGTCAAGAAAAGAGGGTCTAAAGACTCAAAAATAACTCATGGAATGAGCTCAATTGTTTGCAATCATCAAGTAAAAACCAAGGAAGGCTCTGAAATTGGATGCAGGCCAAAATTTTGATGGTGTTGCAGCCACTATGACATTTGGTGGCACACTGGTTGAATATCAACTTCTATGTTTTGGTTCATTGAAAACACATGGCCTTGGTCTATCAAGGAATATTGAATCGTTCTGCAGGTTACTTTTCTTTCCCCACTTACCCCATGGAAAAACATGGTTCACCTTTTGCCAACTCAGTCAAACACAACAACAAGTTTCATCTTGATCACAATGTTTCAAAATCGAGAAGGGTAGTTTGGCTCGCAAGTTTAAAATTTCAGAGTATAAGTTTTCATCTCTGGTGTTGCTCTACTACCGGAAAGACTAGACAATACCTTAATGAAGTCACACAAAAACACACACATTGCTCCACTACCAACAAGCCTGGCCAGTACCCCGGTGGAGTTTCATACTTCACCTCTCTGTGCAAGAATCCTTTCTCTTCTTTCACCTTTGTATTTTTGAAAAGGGGACTGTACATAGGCACTTATTTATTTTTGGGGCAGAAGAGGGATCCTAAATTATTGAAAGTGGAAGAGGTTCTTCCTTCAGAGAATCATGTAAGACCTCTAATTTCTGTTTGCTCGCTTCAGTTTTCCCCTTCTCCATTTTTACTACTTGGATGATCTTGACCACATAGAGTAAAATATTGAGTATAGGCACGGGGTTTTATAGTGTGGACATAAATTCATGGTTGGTCTAGAGATTCCCTTACATACTGCTCTTATTTTCCATCAATAATTCATCGACCAAAATTTATAACCAAGCACAAAGAAGACGAACACAAGACTAGCCAAGTGCTGCAGTGTCACAAGAATCTTTGAATCTCAACCACATACTCATTCAAAAGCCAAAACTTAGTAGAGGGAAAAATTATTGGGAAAACAAAAAATAGCATGATATTAAGGAAACAAAACAAAGTGAAGAAAAAATAAAAAAGCAAAGCGAAAAGACAACAAGCAGTAAACATACTATATACAAGGAGTGGGGTGTGACCCCATGTTACTAAAAATAATTCTTTAAGTCTTGGTCATTGATAGAATGGTTGTCAATCCTCCCGTCAAGTGATTGCATATGATACATGTGTGGGCCAAGCTTTTATTGAACTGTGTATGGACCAATCCATAGTGACTGTAAATTCGTATGTTTGCCTCTGTCTTCATGGGGTTTTTCCCATTTCAAGACTAAGTCCCCCACATCGAAGTTAGTGTTACCTGTAGACTTCTTGTTGAACCATCTCATAAATTTTTGGTGGAGTGTGAACTTTTATTTTGCTTTCATCTATCGTTCTTGTAGCTTGTGAAGTGTATCCATCCTACACTGAACTAGCAAAAGTGGCTTGCCTTGAGATTCTTGGGATAATTGGAGAGTAGGAAAGTAGATGTTTGGCAGGAGGATGGATTCTTTCCCATAAAATAAGAAGTATGGTGAAGTGTTTAGAGAGGGTTTGGGTGTAACATGGTCAGCCCATAAGGCATTCGTCAAAGTAGAGGGCCAGTTTCGCTGTTTAGAGTAAATTGTCTTCTTAATGACGTGGATAAGGTTTTTATTCATGGATTTAGTGAGACCATTTCCCTATGGGTAGTAGTTAGTTGAGTGTTTAAGCAAAATACCATATTGCAATGCAAAATCATAAAGCTTTAAAGGCGAAAAGTAAGTTGCATTTTCAAAAACAAGTGATACTGGAATGCCAAATCGTGAGATGATGTTCTGTTGAAGGAAGTTGATGACTTCCAGGTTGTTCACTTGCTTAAGTGGAATTGCTTCTGTCCACCATGTGAAGTAATCTATAGCTGTCAAGATGTAGTGGTGATATCTCGATGAATGTGGGAAGATTTCCCCAATGATGTCTAAGCCCCACTATTGAAATGGTTCAGTCACTACAACAGGGTGCAGTAGGGCTGCTTACCTTCATGTTCTACTGGCACATCCTTGATAGACCTGGAACATGTGGGCATAAGCATGTGCATCCTTGAATAATGTGGGAAAGTAGAAATAGGCTCACATTAATTTGTGTGCATTGTTGTTTCCCATGGAGTGACCCTCGGCTGGTCCATCATGCATATCATGCAAGACCTTCTCTAAATCATGTGCATCCAGGCACCTGAGAAATATTTTGTTGTTGTTCTTTCTGTAAAGCACTTTGTGCACCAATTGATAAGGTAATGCTTTGAGGCAGAGTTCCCTCTTCTGTGAGAAGTGAGAAGGTTTGGTATCATGCTCAAGGTACTGGCACACATTTTCATACTAATAATTTCCATATGAATTGGGTGGTGCTTGATCTACATCGTACATCTCAATTTCTTGCTCCCAAACAGTGAGCTCTTCTTCCTCTTGCTATGCATGGACTGCTTTGGTTGTGAGTCTGCACAGAACATGACCCTTCACAGTGTGAATTGGCTTGATGTCAAGATCATATTCTTGTAATCCTGTCATCCAGCTTGCACATATTTCACCCAACTCTTGATGTAAAAGTAGTGATATGACTGTTGGGTGTGGCACAAAGACTATGCAATGGTTCTTCAGTAAGTAGGGTCTAAAGTGTTTCACGTCCTTGTATACTATGTACACTTATTTATCGATAGCGGGGTAGTTGAGTTTGTGTCCCTGAATGCTTTCACTCATGAAGGAGATGGGACATTCATCATTCAACTCATCCTTCTGAGTGAGTACTACATCAAGCGAAGTGTCAAAGGCGAAGGTGTATAGAAAGAAATCCTTGTTAAAGTCTGGACTGTAAAGTGCAGGTGCATCTACTATAGCTTGCTTGATACAGGTGAATTCATCCTTTTCCTTCTTACCCAATCTGTAGACTGCATCCTTCTTGATCATGTCTTACATAGGTTTCACCATCTATGTATAATCTGAGATGAAATTCTCGAGGGAGTTGATATTTCCAAAGAAGGACTGCATGGCATTCTTGTTAGTTGGTTGAAGAATATGCGTGATCATCCAAACTTGGTTCGAATCATTTTTGATCCCACTTCTGGCAATGATGTGCCCAAGGAGGTTCCCCTCAAACACTGCAAATATGCTCTTCTTCGGATTCAAGGATATCCTGTATTTTTGACATTGCTCGAATATCTTCTTTAGATGGTGTATGTGGTCTGACCGTTTTCTCGAAAAGACTGTCATGTCATCAAGGCAAACCACTACACTTTATCCGATAAGTCCATGGTGCACTGAAAGGTTGCGCCTGCATTCACAAGCCCAAATGGAATTATTCTATAGCCAAACACACCCCACTTGGTACAGAAGTTAGTTTTCAATCTATCTGATTCCACTACCAGAACCTGGTTTTATCGCAAAAAACCATCGAGCAAAGAAAACATTTATGCTCCAGATATTATCTGTAAAAGATGTTCCATTGCCAGCACGAGGTAGTTGTCTTTGTCTGAGGCACGGTTCAAGTTTCAAAAATCAATGCATAAGTGGATATCCCTGAACTTCTTATGTATAGGAGCTAAGTTAGAAACCCACATAGAATGAAAAACTTTGTAAATGATCCAAGCATCCAACAGCTTAGTCAGTTCTTTCTGTATGAGGGGTTCATGAATGGAAGAAGGACAAAGAAGTATGGCCACTTATTCAAAAGTTGCAAAAGATCCCAATTCAAACAATATTGCCAGAAATTGAAGAGGAAGGAAAAATCATATTGGAACCTGGAGCAGTCATAGAAACAAGAACCCGACAGCTACGAAATTGATCAATTTCAGAGTATATCATCAAGTGGAAGAACTTACTCGCTGAAGATTCCACATGGAGGACAAGAATTTTATACAAAAGCATCAAGAACTACTCAAGCGTTGAGGACAACGCTTTTTGAAGGAGAGGGGCATGTTAGGCCCCTATACTACTAGTGTAACCCCTTATTGTTATTAGTAAAAACCACTTATTATATTGATGTACCCATGTAGTGCCCATATTGTTACTATTGTGCCCCATAGAAGCCCACTATTATTATTATTGTGCCCTTACATTATTATTGTTATGTCGTCTCTGATTATGTTATGATCCCTTAGACTCCTATATATAGAAAGGAGGTCTTTTCATTTGAATCATCGAAGAATTATTCATTTGTGTAATGTAAAGGAGGTTTCCCCCTTGAAGAGGCTGAATTCTAAGGAATTGATCTCTCTTTTCTATATTTTTGTGAGCTGGTTTCATAACAAAGTGATAGATTTACTTTCATCAGCTTTTGTTGAAATGGCTCGACCCCTTCTTTTACCAGAATCACATGTTTGATTATTTGTGTGTCATATGTTTTCATATCATCGTATGTCCATGTGAACACAACCTGCTACTGCTTGAACAAGAAGACATAGGCTTGCTACTCTTGCGATCTACAACACGTACCAAGATTAATGAACTTCAGACCTTGTTCTATCCAAAATTTGACCTGTTCATGCATCATGGTGGAACTGTGGGTTTTGTTGTTCCTTGGCACTTGAAAACAGTTCTGCAAGTCATAGAGAATTTTGAGAGATACCACACCCTTTGGGATGAGGTTTCCTTTCTTGTCATCAGCTGCAGCTTGTAGAGACTGATCGTGCTCATCTTCATCAATCGTTGCACCCTTGAAGACATCAGTGTTGGCCATGAAGTGAAGTATTTGTTGATCATCATCAAAAACACATAAATTAGTTATGTTATTAGGGATAGAAGGCTTATAGAAAATTTCAATAGTAAACCTATCCTTAAGTGGTGTCATCCTAGTAGTTGCGTTAGCTAAGGCATTGACAGATGCATTACACATTCTTGGCACAAAAAGGATATTGAAAGTTTGAAATTTAGAGATTAGTCACCATACCTCTTGTTGATAAATTTTGAGATGAGGTGACAAACAGTGTATAGTGTTACATACCTATTGTACCATGACTTCTGAATCACCTACCACTTTGAGCACAACAACATTGAGGCTGATGGTTTTGTGCAAGCCCAATACGGGTGCTTCATATTTAGAAGTGTTGTTCATGCAATTCAACTCCAAGCGGATTGAGATCAAGTGTTTCATGTGATTTGGGTCTATTAAGACACACCTAGGTCTAGAGCCATCATGTGTCTTTGATCCGTCAAAATACATGGTCCACACCTCATCTGTACATGGACCGCTTGATGCACTAGTATTGTTACTATTGTTACAATAAATTGTACATGTTTCATTTCCATCAGTTTTGTAAGGAAGGAGATCCAATTACATGTCTGGTGGGGTTGGAGCTGGCTATGCGAGATAACACTCGAGCTATGTTTCCAGGAGGTAGTTGTTGCACATGAGTTCTGCAAAAGCCAATGTTTCATCCTCACCATTGATGGAAGTGACATTATGTTTCATGTCCCTCTTGGATAACACCTGGATCTGATTTCTTTTTCCCTAGTATGGAAGCCATAAGTGTGACCAGTTTGTGGCAAAGTATCCATTCAACTTGCTATACCAGTCTCTGCTAAGGAGTAAAACATATGCTTCCAGTATGTCCACAATGTCAATGCTGATGCATTGGTGAACTCGACTATCATGAGATAACCAAATGATCACATTCCGTAGTTCACCAAGGGTTGGTACGCATGTTTGATCTAGTTGGATGATCTGCACAAATGTCTTGCTCCATTTCACATTGATCCTCTTGGTAATGGAGAGCGGCATGACGTTAGCTGATGCACAAGAGTCCACCAAACAGTTGTGAACATTGCAGTTAAATGTTCCAAATGAGAGCAAGAATGGAGGGATGACAGTGTTTTCTTCTTCCATCTGAATTGTGTTGAGCACAAATGTGAGTGAAGTGAGAGATGTGCTTTCTCCCTTGTTGGTAAAGGTTGTGATGTTTATGGATGGCTTCCCTAAGCATGTAGTATAATATCCCATTGACCCTTGCTCTTAGCTAACTTGAACAAAGAGATTTCTACACGCGTTTTCTTCATATCTTCAACAATATTGTAGTCAAGAGCGTGTAAACTCATCGATGTGTGTCTGTACTATATGGCAGAGTGTTCTAAAGTTTACTACTCATGGATGTACTCTTGTTTGTAGTTATCTTCCTAGGCTTGTGATTTGTTCTTTGGGATGACCGGTGGATCAACCTTCCTCATCAGTTCAAGATTTTCTTGCACCTCCTCAATAGGAAGGGGAGCCCCTTGACTTCTGAGATTGTATTGACCATTTTTCTTTGTGGCTTTCTTCTCGGTGTTCTTTCTTTGTGTTTCACATGCACATTGATACATGTAGATCACCTGTCCAACACTTGGTGCTTCATCAGATGTGTCTCTTCTTCATCATCTTCATCTTCCAACTGAACTTGCACATTATTTACCATGTTTCTCATACCATTGTACATCGAGTCTGTAACTCGTTTCCATTCTGGACAAGTCCCTTCCGGGTGATGGTCATTATGGAATGAGCAAAAATAAGGGTCTGTGCAAATTTCCATCTAGAACACTGAGTTTGATCTCTACATAGTTTTAGTCAGGTAGCTGTTGTGTCCTAATGACATGCTCCTCATTGGTTGTATGGGAGGTCAGTTGCTAGTAGATTTCCCAACCATTTTTTGCTTCATTTCAGACACTTTTGTTGTCAAGGTCTTGACAAGACAAGTAAGGGTTTCAATTTCACTTTATTCCTTGTCTTACCCCTCACTCACAGTAGCCTGGGGCCTCTTGCACACATCCTTAGAGTCCTTTACTGGTTTATCATCCTTGATGACTCCAATCACAAGCAGGTCCTTTTCCACAATGATCATCTCTTCACAATTTTCAAGTAATGTTGGTTTCACAGTTCACTTGACGAACTATGCAATAATGGTTAGCAGTGCAGACATGTAGTAATCGATAGTGATGGGGTCATGAGGTTTTGTGTCTACAACAAACTTGTTGAAGATGTGCAAAACCTCTTATTCAAGTCTTTCACTTTCGATTAGAGGAATTTTTAGGTCTAAAATGCCCCCCTAAGAAAATGTACAACCAAACTAAACTTTATAAGAACCAGTAGGATTCAAAATGATGATGTCAACCATTAGGGATGATTCACTATTTTTGGGGTAAAAAGGTAAAAAGATTAAAAAATAATAAAATAATAAAATAATAAAATAACTTTTTCAACTTGTACTTTCAACTTATCTCCCTAATTTTTTCGTCAAATTTTGAGGAGTACTCATTGGATGAAAAATTTAATTCATCATCCAAAGAGTACCCATGTTGCATACTTTCGATGGAACTTGCTACACAAAAATGATAAATACATGAAAAAGTGTGATTGAAATAACATTTTTAATGTATCTCTCATTTTTCATGTAGTAGGGTCCATCGAAAGTAGGCAACATGGGTGCTCCTTGGATGAGGAATCAAGCTATGCATCCATCGAGTGTTCCCAATAAAAATTTGAGCAAACCTATAGGGAGATAAATTGAAAATACGAGTTGAAATAGTAGTTTTTCCTTTCTTCCCTCTAAAATTTGATGATATAATGAAATCTTAATTTATTATTTCTACTATTATTTTATAATTTCCTTAGGAGGCCAATTTTAGTCCTCAAAATTCCCCTAATGTCTTTTGACTCCATCTTGAGACTACCAACTCTTTGAGCAACATGGAAGAGGTCTTGTCAACAAATTTTGCAAAACCATTCTCTTGAACATACCCCAATTCTAGATGGAGTTGAAAGGAAGATTTTGATACCATACCACTTCTCATCCATCCAAGGTACATAGAAAAAATCTACATGCAATGTCATTGTACCATACCTCGAGTATCTCCAACCATAGGTAGAAGTTGTCTAAGTGGTATTCTGCCTTCACTGTTCTATCGGGGTCAAACTTTTTCAACCTCATCTCTGAAAACTTTGGAATCTTGTGTAGAGTACCCAGGAGAGATAATGGTCCCTAAGTCATCCATTCCATGTTTTGATCAACCATGTCTTCCTTTTCTTCATCTTCCTCCTCTTCTTCAGAGTCTCATGATTCCACCTCTAATTCAGTTGGTTTGTCTCCACCTCCACCTCCTCCCCTGCCTTCCCCTCCACCTCCTGTACCTGAGCCTAAGCCCACAATCACGAGGGTGTTCTCTTCTCCCGGTCAAAATACTAGAGGTTCCTCTCTCTTATCAACAAATTCTGCCAAACCTTCGAGAGTGGCAAGAACTGCCTCTTCCACTGATGAGACAATAACTCCCATCGGAGTGGTATTTGGCTTCTTTGATGCATATGGAAGGTATTTTATTCCTGGGATCAGTCCGACTACTTTGGAAAATAGACAGGTGATGAGATAGATAGAGTGGAGGTGCTGATATGAAATTTTGTGTTCACATTCAGTTGGTGAGGAGTAACCAACTTTAGTGTTGCACGTGGGAGAGAGGGAGTTGGTGTTACTGCCTTGACGATATGATTGATGAGTGGGGGCGAGAGGACATTCAACGATAAACTAATGGCGACCCTCATTCTAGCACCATAAATGTTGATGATGATGGACTGACCAACATTCAAGGGATCTCCTCGGTATGAAGTCCCAACTAGACCTCACACCATTTGGTGTAGGAGTCCCATCCAGTATGATTGCTTAGTTGCCATTATCTTAAAGATATGCCTTAGTTCTTGCTTGTCAACACATTAGAGTGGTATACTTAGTCTTCAAACATTGGCGTTCGTCGACTTGGTGAGTGCTTAGTGTAACTTGTTTCTAAGTTCTTTCACTACAGAGGGAGAGGGTGAGAGTGAGTCTTAAGTCAAAAGGGAATAGTCAAAACTTAGCTAAAGACACACAACACAACAGGATCTGCGTAGCTTCTGGCAGATTAGTCCACACAGATGTGGCAGTCAAAAACACAAAGTGAATAGATAGCACATAAAACACCTAGCGGAGCAGTCCACATGAGTGCATCTGTCGTTATAACAAGTTTATAAGAATGAACCTGTCTAGTGCCTGACAGAGTAGTCCACACGGGCGAGACAAAGATAAAAATTGATACAACACATTTCTAATAACATATGCACTAAAAAAATTGAAATAGTTCAACTATCTTAGTACAAGTTAAGGAACCATGCATTACAAGCGTCCATAGAATAGTCTTACAAACGAATACAATACATGTGTGAAAATTTGATGGCATGTTAACAGGCTTCTAAATTAAGCGAAAGTTGCAAGACACATTCGTAAACCATACATCACTAGCCCCAATAGTGCGGTGTTGGAGCCATAACTCACTCCTCAAAAAATAGACTATAGACTCTCAAGGCTATGTGGGAGGAGCGAAGGTGAAAATTCCTTTTCATGTACAAATGAGGGGTATTTATAGCCAAGGGTGAGCTTGATCATTGTGACTCTTTGACTTCCCATGTGACAGTTTGACTTACATGACTCTTCAGCTAGCATGACTCTTCAACTTCATATGTTGGTCTCTTGGACTTCCACGTTACATTACATTGATTACAATAGTATAGCCCATAGTAGTGATGTGTCCGAGATGACTCATGACATGACTCTACATGACACTGCTGGTATGTTCTTGTTGATGGTGGTGTCCATGTCAAGATTTTGTGTTGTTGAGGAATGAGTGTACTCTTAGTGTGTCATAGCTTCAACTCCACATGACAAGGTGTGTAGAGTCTTTGATGGTCTTGGTGTTCACTTGATGTTGCATGTGCATGTGTCCCCTTTGTTGGTACTTGGCATGCTTCATGTATTCATTGATTTTCAAACAAGTCTCCTAGCATGAAATCCTTTTTCATCTCATTCGTTGTAGCTCCATGTCTCATCCATGTACCTACCTCTGTAATCACTCATGATGAGACAACATAAAATCCAAAAATTCCCTAGTCTACCATGATGCATCATCTTTCATTTTTAGGTGTAGGTGACCGGGAGAGCGGACAAGGCTCTGAAACTGCGTAGAGCACATTTCACGGTAGCATGTGAGGCTCTTGGGGTACTATCAGGAAAAACCATGTAGAGTTCACTGAGAGGCTGGGTTGAGTAGTCTGGGACAACAATGACATCTACGGGATACGGCATTGGGAGGCACTAGTAGTGAAAACTGTACAAATTTTCTGAGGATGCCGAGATTGCACTGCAAGAGCCTACTCATCAGAACTACGTAGATCTGGGAGACAGTCAAGTAGGACATATCTGTGCAGTTTCCAGGCTGAGCAAGATGTCAGGAAGCGGGTCATTTGGCAATGAAAATTGCACAATTTTTAGGAGAAGTGGCGAGCAGGCCGATGGGGGGATTCCTTGATAAAATTCCGCAATTTTATGGGACATTGTAGTGATACGAAGCAGGTTCCTATCCCTCATGTATGTGCCATTTCTTTAGGCAGTGGAGGAAAGTAAGTTGGCAACTTCTGCACAATTTAGGGTCACTATTTAAGTCAAATTCTCTGGTTGACCAACGGGAGGCTTGATGGATAGGCTTGCAGGAAGTGTAGACTGAGATCACTTCTTGGGAAAATTTGATGTTGTTATGGGTGATAGTCAACCGTGTTTATTCCATAATTTCATAATGCAGACTAACACCAGGGCAACCTCAAGCTCTGTGTAGTTCTAGGCAATATTGCTTGGTCACTGAGGGCTGAGACTGCACAGTGAAGATTAGTGGGGGTCCGACGGATGGAGGGTGGTCCGGTTAACAGATTTTCAGAAAAATGGTTAAGTGTGTGAGTGAGTGAACTCATGTATAGATGACCTTACAAAGGCACACTCAACATGACTCGACGATAGGATGCCCTGAACCACAGGACAACATATGCTCAGTGTGACTGACTGAAGGGTGAGAGCGATAAGTGCAACACTTGAGATAGATCATAAAACAACTATGACGACACTTACGCGACATTGCATACAACTTTATGTGTGAGTATGACAGATGTTTACATAGCGAACACAACTTGTACACACAAAGAAATACTTTCAACATAGCCAAAACAAGATCTGAACCATGACATTGCAACCAACATGCTAAAAGATAACTAGTGATCGGTCAAGAAAATAGGGTGTAAAGACTCAGTAAGAGCTCATGGAATGAGCTCGAGTGTTTGAAATCATCAAGGAGAAACCAAGGAAGGATCTAAAATTAGATGTAGGACAAAATTTGGAGGGTGTTGTAGCCATTACAATAGGACCCAGCCAATCCAACCAATTGTCATAGTCTTACCTTCCACTACACTTACTCTGCATCAAGCTTCATTCATGTCTTACATTACCTGTTGGGTACCACACATCTCTCCTTGAGATCCATTAACTTTCCTATTTCCCAACCAATTCCCAAGACTCAAAACAATAAAAGGAAAGAATATGAACAACAACAAGAAGACCATGAAAACCAAAATCAATATGGCACTGCAACAAAGTGGCATAGCTAGTCACCAGACACAATAAAAAACACAGATAAAGCATAACAATTGTAAAAGACCAAAATCACAAGAGTAGAAAAAGACACCAAGACTCAATCCCCATGGTTCCTAAGGAAACCTCGACTTGAGCCTTCTTCAAGATTTCATGGCAACCTTTCTTTCCATGCGACTCCCTGCATCATGTTGTCACTAACACATAGCTATTAGTGCATAAATAAACATAACAATACACCATTTATCTCATCCTTTTGTGCCAAGCACATTGCGTTCAACTGAACACATCCACGCCATCTCTCAAGGGACTCCAATCCTTTGACAGATCCACCTGTAACTAAAGACTAGCTAATATACCTGTCAAGTACGTGTTCATGAATATAGCATGTCTCCACATAATGTACAACAAGATGAAGGTTAAGAATACTTCCTGTAGGTAAAGAAGTCATTTGTTTTGAATTAGGGTTTCCAACATAGCCAAAGGAATTCTTTCTGATTCCTTTCTTTGACCTTTTCCTTACTGCAATTGAGTGCTACCATGCATTTTCACATCACTTAACTATTAGTGATATAAACACATAAACTATTACCTTGTCAAGCTAATACCAACATTATTCCTACAATTACTCAAGAATGTCAACCACATGTTCCAAATATCATGACAATCATAACTATCAGTTTGAGATCAACAATTAGCAGGACTAACAATAATGTCATGATCCATAGTCAACTCATAGTCATTAGTACTAATGCTACAAGTATCACCTACTTACACAAAAGTAGATATCAACTTTCTTGACACATATGTATTAGTACAATCACCTTAAAACAACATAATTTCTTCATGCATCCCCATAGACTCATACCCATATCATGCAATTAATCAAACATTCAAGCAAGGTATGAACACAGCATGTCAGATAAATCAACTAGGCGACATAATAGGCACCGAACACTCAAACACCAAATAGATGACATAATCAACAATGAAGCACCCAATATACTGCATAAGCAAACTCATACCTTAGTGTATTTCAGGGGAGGTTATCTTGTCTCTACAATCAATCTAGGTTAACATGATACAAATTCACAACATATCTACTCAAACATAAATCGTGATATTCAAAACAATAACTAACTAACATGTTCACATCATAATCTCATAAGAATTTGTTGTTCATGCATAAAAATCACATATGTACAATCTATATGGGTTAGTATGACACCATATCAAAAATATGTCGGCTCATACCTGAATATCGCAACCATAACCATATGCATAGGTCAATCCAGGTTAACAAAATACATATAACATCAAAATCTTCAATGCAATGAACATAACTGTCACGCATATAAAAAATTCAAATTACAACATCAAGATCTTAATGAAATAACCCTAATCTTCAAGTTAATAGCATATAACAACAATAAACTATATATCATTCTCATCAACAACATATAACCTAATCATCAAGTTATCTACCATAAAACAACAATAGCAATGCATACAACCACATGTTACCATCATTCTTGACTATCTGACTCATGTACATATGACTATGTTAATCAACTATCATGTATCATGTACATAACCATAACATCAAACGACATGTACATAAACCTAATGCATATAACAATCCTTAACCTACATACCTGCATGCCCAACATACAAGCCTATATGAAAACATGCTCTTTCCTCAAGATCCAATGCTACAACTTCACTTTGATGATATGCATCTCTTGCTCTATATCAACCAACACATTAGCATCATAACATGCCAATATCACCCTGATGACCTAAATTTCATACCATGACTTTACAAGGCATGTTTGACCTACTATTCATGCATAACTATAACCAATACCATTCATGCATAACCATAACCATACCATATATGCATAACAATTGCACATAAACATGTAGCATATGAGTACGAAACCATATACAACTCATTCTAGCTAGAGTCCAATCATCAACGAATGACCATATCAACTTCACAAACCATTACCTCATGCATGACAATAACAACCACTACGTCACTATACACATTGCCAGATGCAACCATCAACATGCATAAGCAATGCATAATCGACTACACATACACATGAATGCATGTAGTCAAGCATAAGTGACCAACTATTGTAACCAACCTAAAATACTGATACATGTAATCAAGCATACAAGAATTCAACCTACCATACAAGGATGTAATGAAGTGACATATAACAATATGTAACTAGTCATATACTCATGATGATGCATTCAACAAAATCAACATCAAGTTCCTCATGACAACCTTACTACAACCATGATCAATAGTATGCAATGCAACAAGCACATGGAATGCCAGTGCAAGAGACACACATGCAACTAACATGCATGCATGACCAACACACATAGTGCATCTTGTTCGAGGGGTGAACCATGGTGTGATACCACTATGTAACAATCTCCTCCCACATCAACCCAAGCAACCACCTAGTCGGGGTAAATATATGACAAGAGGTCACTATGATATGATTCAACCTCCTAAGTCATATTAAAGAAGTGGAACAAACAAAAACACACCATACAAACATTCAACATCAGCGTTAGAACCCTTAGGAACCAATCCAACATTCTAAATAGCTTCCCCTTGGGTCCCACTGAGCTTTTGGACAACTTAAGCCTTTTTTGCTCTCATGTTATAAGCATGACAAAGTCCAGAAACCCAGAGTCGCTCTTATAGTCTTTCTTGTTAGGATCCGAAAACTCATTTTGTTAGTCCTGTGCCAAAAGCTTTGGGATTTGAGCCACATTTTTAGGCCCAAATCCTAGGTCACTCCCTAAAATGGAATGATAACTTAAGACTAGTAAAGGAACAGGGAAACAGTGATGCAAACTAAATAAGTTAAAAAAAGACTTTAATTAGACCCCTACTAGCCATGACAAATATTTCATCAAACATATCACAAACATGTAATCTACAGGTGTAACCAACATAATTAAACCTAGGGATATCGTATTTATCTGAGAATCACTAAGAACCATTGTTCCCTCATGTCATTTTCTGCATTATCATATATTAGGTCATAGATACATTATCCATTCATTTACAAGTAAAAACATGCTGAGAGCCATACACAAATGTTCTCATAAAACACATACATAATGAGCAGAATAACAACAGAAATACCAATTAAATTACAACCATTTAAAATACATATAATCTATCAAAATGATAATAGAAATACAATGAGAAATAACCTTTCATTAAAGATGTGAAATCCAAACCCAAGATGAGACTTCCACATTCCACCCAACCATAGAATGGCTAAGCCAAATATCTCTTCAACCATTCACCCTCGTGCCATATTCCACGCATGAATGTGGGATCTCATAGAAAACATAAATGAAAACTCATCCGAGGCTTCCAAAGGACATTTTCCTCAACCCATCAAACAGTGATTCCACCTCATAGTCGAATGTCACAAAACCATCTTCAGATTGGTCTCTATCCCTGCCATCCAGGGCTCCAGAGCATTTGTTCCACCCAAGGCTCCAAGACTAGTAAATCAACTCACAGTTACCGTCAGACTCTAGAGAGTTTGTCTAACCAAGGCTCTAACTAGTAACTCAACCTACCAAGGGATCCAAAGTGTTTTTCCAACCAAGGCTATGGGACTATGTTATCAAACTAGCTCACAAAAAGATAGAAAAGATAGATCAATGCTTTATAATTTAGCCTTTTCGAGGGGGCAACCTCCTTTCCATTACACAAATGAACAATTCTTGGATGATCAAAATGACAAAACTTCCTCTCTATATATAGGAGTCTAAGGGGCCACAATATAAGGCCGACCTAACCATAATAATATAAGGCCACATAAATAACAATAGTGGGCTTCTGGGGTGCACAATAATAACAATATGGGGACAATAGGGTCACAACAATGACAATAAGGGATAGAATGACAAAAGTAATGGGGTAATCACTAGTATTATAGGGACCTAACATGCCCCTCTCCTTGAAATTTGTGTTGTCCTCAATTCTTGAGTAGTTCTGGATGCTTCTGTAAAAAAATTTCATCCTCCCATGTGGAATCTTCAACGGGTAAGTTCTTCCACTTGATGAGATACTCTGAAATTGATTGATTTTGTAGTTGTTGAGTTCTTGTTTCTTTAACTACTTCGAGTTCCAATATGATCTTTCCTTCCTCATCAAGTTCTAGAAATATTGTTTGAACTTGGAGCTTTTCACATATAGCCTTCTTTAAGCATGAAACATGGAAAATTGGGTGCAGTCGGGAAGCTACAGGAAGCTCCAATTTGTATGCCATTGTACCTATCTTTTGCAACGCTTGGTATGGACCATAATACTTTGGTGATAATTTATTATCCTTCTTAGCTTGCTTGAGGGACATTTGTTTATATGGTTGTAGCCGTAGGAACACCCAATCACCTACATCAAAACTTATTTCGCTGCGATGTTGATCTACTTGCTGTTTCATTCTATTCTGTGCTAAGGTGAGGTTATCCTTTAAGAGTTGGAGAACTTGTTGTTGATTCTTGATGTGATCTTCCACTGCTTGAACCTTAGAATTTTCTCTTTAATATGATGTGATGGATGGTGGGCGATATCCATAAAGTGCCATAAATGGGGTCATTTTTGTTGAAGCTTGGAAGGAAGTGTTATACCACCATTCAATGAGAGTCAACCATTTGACACAATGTGTCTGTTTATCAGATACAAAGCAACGAAGATATCCTTCCAAACAGTTGTTTACTATCTTATTTTGCCCATAGATTGAGGATGATAAGACGAACTACGAGCTAAATGAGTACCAAGAGAAGAAAATAATTTTGTCCAAAAATTTCCAGTGAAGATGGGATCTCTGTCGCTTACAATAATCTTTGGGTTTCCATGTACCTTTTGAATTGTTTCCATAAATGCAGTAGAAACTGTATTGGCTTTAAATGGATGAGATAATGCACAAAAGTGTGCATACTTGGTAAGTTTGTCAACTACCACCATGATGGCACTCTTCCCTTCGGATTTGGGTAAACCTATGATAAAATCCATTGAAACCTCCTCGCAACATTGACTTGGAATGGATAAAGGTTGTAGTAGACCCAGGGTATTAATTGTTTCAACTTTATTTTGTTGGCAAACCAAAAATTCCGCCACAAACTTTTGAATATCATATTTAAGGCCGTCTGAAAAAAATTCCTTCTTAACCGTGTGGTAAGTCTTTAAAAATCCTGAGTGCCCTCGTCAGGAAGAGGCATGAAATTCCATAAGAATATTTTTTTTGAGTTGGGAATTCTTACATAGGTATAAACGATCTTTGTATCATAATGAATCACTTTTCCAGCTAAATGTATCCGATGCATTGGGGTCTTGTTGTAACTTTTGAATGAGTGCCTCCACTTCTTCTTCATTCTTCCATTCATCCCTTGCCTCATTTATCCAATCTGGTTGGATAATAGATATGGCACAAAGCAATGCTTCCACATCCTCATCCTTTCTTGAGAGTGCATCTGCCACAACATTTTTCTTCCCTTTTTTGTATATTGTTTCAAAGTCATAACCCAACATCTTTGTGACACATTTTTTTTGCTCTTGTGAAGATAATCTTTGTTCTAAAAAGTATTTATGACTATCATAATCCGTTTTTACCTTGAAGTGCCTTCCCATTAGGTATCGTTGCCATTTCTTAAGTGCATGTAGTATTGCCAACATTTCCTTCTCATAAATAGCTTTGTGTAAATACTTTCCTTTGACTAGACAACTTTTGAAATCAATGGGTCTTTCTTCTTGCATTAAAACAACAACAATTCCATTTCCTGAGGCATCACATTCCACAACAAAGGTTTTTGTGAAGTCCGACGTAGCTAAGGCAGGTGCTTGGCACATTGCCTCTTTAAGATGTTCAAAGGCCTTCATTGCTTTTGGAGTCCATAAAAATGAATATTTATTCAATAATATTGTTAGAGGTGCTAATATTCTCCTATAATTCTTAACAAACTTGTGGTAATACCCTATCAACTTGAGAAATCCTTGCAGATGCTTTATGGATGTCGGGATTTTCCATTCTTTAATGGTTTTAATTTTGTTGGGGTCTACCTTAACACCTTCATGAGATACAATATGACCAAGATATTCCACCTCTTGTACTCCAAAGAAACATTTGGAACTTTTTGCATATAATTGTTTCTCCTTTAATAGGTTGAGCACCTTGTCAACGTGTTGAACATGATCCTTCCAAGACTTGCTATAGATTAGTATATCATCAAAAAATACTAACACAAATTTTCTAAGGAAGGGTTTGAAAATGGAATTCCTCAAACCTTTGGTGGGTGCACTGGTCGGGCCAAGGCATGACCAAATTCAATAATGACCTCTGAGTTCTAATGCTGTTTTTAGAATGTCTTCAGTCTTCATTCTGATTTGATGATATCTTGAATGAAGATCCAACTTGGTGAAGTAAATTGATCCATGCAATTCATCCAATAGCTCATCAATGACAGGAATGGGAAATTTATCTTTAATAGTGAGTTTGTTGAGCTCCCTATAATCTGGACACATTCACCATGATCTATCCTTCTTGTGCACCAATACTACTGGAGGAAAGAAAGAACTTTGACTAGGTTGAATTCTACTAGCGTCTAGCATTTCTGCAACCATATGTTCAATTTCACTTTTTTGGGCATAGGGATATCTGTAAGGCCTGATGTTCAGAGGAACACTTCCTAGAATGAAATGAATAGCATGATCCTGATCACGAATAGGTGGGAGACCTTTGGGAGTCTCAAATACCTTAGAATGATTGTCCAAGACTTTTTGGAGATCTAGAGAAATAGATGATTTTGATGTGGGAACCTCTAGCGAACATAATTGTGCAACTATGCCCCGTTGTTATTTCCTTAGAATATTTTTCATTCAATTAGAGTTGATTATATTTCCTGGTTTCCTTGCAATACCTCTTAATTCAACTTCCTTTCCTTCTGAAGAAAATTTCATGAAAAGTTCTTGAAAATTAAAAGCTATTGTACCCAAAATTGCAGCCATTAAACTCCTAGTACAACATCAGCACCACCCATTGGAATGGAAAGCATTGGGATATTCAATACATATTCTCCCATGGATAGCTTGATATTATGGAACTTTCCAGAGCAATTTATGGTTCCTCCACTTGCAACCATCACTTGACACCCTTGTGCTAGATATAAGAAGCAATTCAATTCCTTGGCTATCTTACAATAAATAAAATTATGGGTACTTCCCGAATCAATCAACCCTATTGCCTTTTTATTCTTGATATGTCCTTCTATCTTGATAGCCTGAGGAGTGGTAATTCCAGCCAATGCATTACAAGATATGGTTGGATTCATTTCTTCTTTATCTAGAGTTTGTACCTGGTGTATATCCTCTTCTTTTGGTGTTTCTTTTTCTTTTTCTTCCTCCTCTTCACAATCTATGTAAAATAATTTCTTCTCAGCACACTTATGACCTTTAGTGTATTTGCTATCACAAATATGACAAAACCATTTTTCTTTTTTTTTCTTCCAATTGTTGGGGCATCAACCTTGTAGGTTGTGGATCGCTGGGGGAAACAAAACTTCCATCCTTATTGCTGTAATTTTGCTTTCCATTTTTCTTGCCAACCTGAATGCCTTCTCCAATGAGTCAAGTTCCCAAAGGCAAACCTCATGTTGGATGTTATCCTTTATATTCCCTATGTACATATCAATCCTATTCTCCTCTGGAATATTTTTTACCCTTATATTCAATTTTTGGAAGTCCTCAATGTGCTCCCTCATTGAACCCTTTTGTTTGAGGTTTATCATTTGGCTAAAAAAAGTGTTGTTTTTTGTATCCTCATAATGTGTTGTCATTTCTTCTGTAAAAATTGCCCAAGTCACAATTTCTTTACAAGAGCAAAGCCATTGATACCATACAAACTAGTTTGGTTCCAAATATAAAGTTGCAATGCATACCTTTTGTGTGTTTTGCACATTATGGAGATTGAAAAATTGCTCCATGTGTAGTATCCATGTTACGGGATCCTTGCCATCAAACTTCCTCATATCGATATTTGGAACATGGTGGGTCTTTATTCCAATGTTAAAGTCTATGAAATCATGATTAACATTTATTTTGTTCTCATCATGAGTTTCCTCTACAACATTTTTGCTGTTAAGAAGCCTTTCTTGTAGCAACTTTGTCAAACCTTCCTTCAATCCTTCAATGTCTTTCTTCAAATCGTCCATGTTGTCATTCTTCAAATCATGATTAACATTCCTTTTTTTCTCATTGTGAGCTTCCTTTCGTACCTTTTTTCCATTAGGAAGCCTTTCTAGTAACAATGTTTTCATACCATCCACCTTAGCTTCCATCTTAGCTTCCATGTCGTCCATCTTAGCTTCCATGCCATCCATCTTAGCTTCCACAACATTCATCTTAGCTTCCATGCCATTAATCTTAGATTCCATGCCATTTATCTTAGCTTCTGTTAGCTTTTGTGAGAGTGACATTTGTTGCACCTGGTCTCCTAATTTTGATATATCATGTAGCATTTCTTCCTCTTCTTCATGAGTCATAATAGAGCTTTCAGGTTGTTTGCTAGGTGTTTCCATTTTATTTCTTCGAGGCATCAATTACTGATAATAATGCTTCACTATGCCCTTTGAATTCCTTCAAACTAATTTTTCAAACCAAGCTTATGCAAATATTTAAAAAAAAATACACACCTTTTTTCACTTTGTAGGAAGTCGATATTGAATCTGATGTATCTTTGTGATTTCAGAACTTCCAGTTCTGAAATTATGATCCGTAGTAGTCCTCTGTGTCCTCTTTCCAATGCCACTAGTCTTATCAAATTTAGATTCTCCAAGAAAGTGTTATGCACAATCTCCCATGATGGCCTATTTATATACCTTTCCAGAAGAGCGAACTTGTATGAAGTGCCACGTGTCACTATTTTGACCTTAGGATCTAAAAAATATACACAGGAAACTAAAGTCCGTCCTCTTTCTACAACTTCTTACGAAATTTAAATCTGATTCTCAAAACAAAAGTTATGACTTTTTTCCCCAAGTCACCTGTTTGGAATGTAATTCGAGAGTTTGCAAAAAGGCCAAATTCCTCAGATCATATCTATGCAAATATAGTGCGAAAAGCTTTGAAATTTAGACCAGTGGTTTAGAATGATTTCAAACTAAATGGGTTTTTGTTTTACCATCTGAAACATTGCAGAAAAAAATTTATAGCAAAATTCCACGATGACCTATTTGGAGCAGCGAAACTGTAGAATCCACAACTCTAATACCAAATGTTATGAAACCAGCTCACAAAGGGATAGAAAAGATAGATCAACACCTTATAATTCAGCCTCTTCGAGGGGGCAACCTTCTTTACATTATAGAAATTAACAATTCTTGGATGATCCAAATGACAAACCTCCTTTCTATATATAGGAGCCTAAGGTGTCACAATATAACCCAAGCCGACCTAACCATAATAATATAAGGCCACATAAATAACAATAGTGGGCTTCTGGGGTGCACAATAATAATAATATGGGGACAATAGGGTCACAACAATGACAATAAGGGATACAATGACAAAAGTAATGGGGTAATCACTAGTATTATAGGGACCTAACAAACTAGTAACTCAACCCAAACTGTTATAGGGCTGCAGAGCGTTTGTCCAACCAAGGCTCCAAGGACTAGTAACTCAAAACAAGCTAAGGAAACATGATAACCAATCAAAAACTCAACAAGGAAATAAACCCACAAACTCAATGGTTATCCAGGGAATGGAAAGGCTAGACAATCCAATATCATTCCAGGCAATTTTCCATGCACATGATAGATCACAACAAATAATCCACATGCATATGCCATGCATGCCAAAACTAGTGAAGAAAACATACATGCAACTTGGTACTTGCAAGCAAATTTGATGTCGCTATTGATCTCGATGCCCTTTTTCATTTTTCTGCTCTTCCTTTGCCTTCTTGCACTAGGAATCCAAGTATGCCACACCTTCCAAGAGTGCTCCAAGAAAAATCTAAGTCTCCAAGAGTATGAGTTAGAAAGTAATGAGAGAGTTCCAAAATTGAACTAACAAAAGGTTACACTGACCAAGCTTGCCCACTGATCCTTAGGAGCCTTATTAACAATGATGCCTCTATTTTCTTCAATTTCCATTATTTTCCTTCATTTTCATCCTCACATGCAACTTGTGACCTTTCACCTTCCTTTTCTCCTAATTTCCATTATTTTCATAAATAAATGTGCAAAAAATTACATTTTTCCTTTCCAAAGCCTTAGTCATTTCCTTTTCCAATTTCCTTAGCCATAAAAAACCAAATGAACACCCCCTAGGATGTCTTGCCCAAAATTCAACTTGGAATACGTGTCCCATCAGCTGTGGTCGTATATATTTTTACATGAGTTTTTAAACTAAGGGTGTTACAAGTTTCACCTAGATGATATACATCGGCATGTTTATTAGAGGGAGGAGTCCAAGAACAAACAAAAGCATGATGGTTCATTGGTTTCACAGCGGATGCTCATGGGTTGATGGTTGGCTCCTCGCTGCATCGAGCCATTCGTGGGTCATGTTGGTAGAAAGTTTGTTGTTTGTGACCAAGAGGATTTAGAGGAAAGGCTTGAGGTGTCTGAATCCCATGGATACAACCCATGACTAGTGTCTCTTCATGGCCAATGCATTGTCATAGGTTATACAAACTAACACAAGAGAATTAGAGCTTCCAAGTCATCAAGTTTTTCGAGATAAAACTCCAAATGGAGTTTCAATATTGTAAAGGAATTACAATTCCTTAATTGTAATTATTCTTAGTTATTTTAATTATTATATTGTAAAGGAACTGTAGTTTTTTAATAGTAAATATTCCTAGTTCTTTTAATTATTCTAGTATACTTAAAGAAAAAAAACTATGGAGAGGAAATATTTTGTCCATAAGGTAAAAGCTAATTTACCTTGAAAAGCATGAGAGCTTTATGGAATAAAGCATGAGATCTTTATGGAATAAATCATGAGAGTTTTAGGCAATAAGTAAGGAGTGATTTATGGATGTAGAAAAATATACTTTTATTCTAATGTTGTATTTAATCATTGTAAGCCTATGGGCAAAGCTAATGGCCAAATAAATGTATAATCAAGCTCATAGAGATAAACAAATGGTTTTGAGTATTTTTGTTTATGCAACTTTTGTTAATGAAATGCAGTTTTCATATCTCGAATGTATGAAATCTCTATGTGAAAAATATTTGAAGAATTCTAAAAATTTGGAATTGGTAGAATTAAGTGCTTATCTGTGTGAATTGGGTAGAGAAATTTACTATAGATTTAGTGAAATTAAATTTATTGCATGTATTAAATGGTGGAGAGTGGTATTATTTTATGAAGAATAATTATTCTCTGTGCTAAATGGAAAGAAATACAATGAGATCTCATGAATTATATTTTTATATTGTGTGCATAGTGAATGGTTCAATTAATGTTGTGAAATTAATGTAAATGCACAAATGTGTATGGACTGGATTCATGATCTTGGTGCCAGTGTGATTTTGGTTCCATCAAGTTGTATTAGAGTTGGTAAAATATGTGGAATTGAGGATTGAAACCAGCAGAAGGAATGTTGAATCACAACAACATGTAGGTAATGTGTTGTTATTTTTTTCATTTAATTTGTGAATGAAGCGGTTATTGACATGTAGCAACAAACAATATTAAAATTGTGGGAAAAAAATTCTTACGACTTGTATAGATATGATGGAAAGAGGAAATGTGAGTGTGGAAACCAAGACAAGAAAGAAGTCCTCAAGGGGTTCAAAAGGAGGGAACCAGGAATGCCAAAAGGCCAAGTACAAGTGGAAGATTGGTGATCACTACAACAAAACAGGCAATTTACGCCATATTTAGCACCAGATTTTAGTGTATTTTTCTCTCCATTGGGATGAGCAGCATGGCGCTAAATCTGGCTCTATTGTACAATTTTTAAAGCATCCTTTTTTGCGCCAAATTTTGCATCTTTTTTTTATGCCAAATTTCGCATCATTTTTTGTATCATATTTTGCACCAAGATTTGCATTTGGTTTTACAATAGGTTTTGCTTCTAGTTTTGTGCAATTTTTTGCATATATTTTTGCATCATTTTTTGCTTCCTATTTTGTGTCATTCTTTGCTTCTACTTTTGTGTCGTAATTTGCATTGAGTTTTACACCATCATTTGCATCTGATTTAGTGCCTTTTTTTGCGACGAGTTTGTGCCAGTTTTTGCATCTAGTCTTATGCCATTTTTTGCTTCTAATTTTGTACTTATTTTTACATCTATTTTTGCACCAATTTTTCTGCTTTTTTTACACCATTTTTTGTATCTAATTTTGCACCATATGTTGAATCTGATTTAATGCCAAAATTTTCATCCATTTTTGCACCATTTTTTTCATCTACTTTTTCATTTCATTGTATCTTATTTTTCACCTAATTTTGCATCATTTGTTGCATCCAATTTAACATCATTTTTAACAACATTTATTGCATCCAATTTTGCATCATTTTGAGGATCTAAATTTTCACCCTATGTTGGACCATGTGTTGCGTCCACCTTTGAATCCCATTTTGTGTCTAATGTTACATTCAATTTTGAGCTATTTTTTCGTCTACTTTTGCATTTGTTTTTGCACCAAGTTTTGAATCATTTGTTGCACCTCATTTTGCATCCAATGTTGCATCCAAATTTGGGCCATTTTTATGCCCATTTTCACACCATTTTTTCTACTTTTGTGTCCAATTTTTCACCATTTTTTATGTCCAATTTTGCATCATTTTTGGTGTCTAATTTTGAATCCTTTTTGGAATCCAAATTTGCATCATTTTTTCTGCCACATTTTGTGTCCACATTTGCGTCTCATTTTGCACTTAGATGTTAGTTTGAATTTTCATCTAATTATGCATCATTTTTGGCATCCTTAGTTTCACCATCTTTTAGTCCCATTTTTCTTTTTGTTTTGTGTCTTTTCTTTCATCATTTTTGCACCCAATTTTGAATCCTAATTTTACACCATTATTTGCATCCTCATTTTGGTGTCCATTTTTGCATCCTTGTTTGTGTCCATTTTGGTATCTTTTTGTATGCCCTACTTTGTTCCCTTCGTGTCTAGTTTTGCACCCTTTTTTAATTCTACTTTAAAACCCTTTTTTTCTCATTGTTGGCTAGTTTAACATCCAATTCTACCTCCAATTTTTCATCGATGGTTACATCCACTTTTGGCTTCTTGTTTAGAGTTTTACTTTTACTTCCATTTTACTAATTTTATTACATAGTGAAATATATTATAGTTTATAAATATCATTTTTCTGTAGGATTTAATGCACAGTTAGATGAACATAAAACCCTCTCAGTTTATCCCAGAAACCTAAGATAGACTGGTTAATAGATAGGTTGTTTTAATGCTCAGGATTCTTAGTAGATCAAGATGTAGAGTATAGATTAAGAAAAGAAGAATGAATTCATGTGAGTCCTCGCATGCAGGTCTTGTTGGAGTTTTTAGTGTAGTTGGGAAGCGCTCCTAGATAGCTCCAAATCTTGGTCCTACACACAAGAGAGAGAACAAAGAAAACTTCACAACATAAAATCATGATAATTGAAACTATCATAAACATATAAAGATTATTGAATAAATATATAAAAATCAAAATCCCATACATTCATTAGTTAAATACGATAAGTAAAGAATGAATAGTAGCATATGGAAGGAAGAACAACTAATCTATATTAATAAAGGAGTTGGAGGAAAATTACAACCATCAGATGCAGTTGCAACAACACCTCCCCCAACTCTTTGCTCCAAAACTCTCCCTCTCAAGATAGATCTTAGCAGAGTGACAATACACGAATTCCCACCATTTCTTCAATGGCCAAGCCTCCAATATATAGGAAAGTGAAGGCTATGAAGATTTTTCAAATTCCTCATTAGTTTAATTTTGGCAAAATCTTTTGGGTGAATAGTGTTTCCTCATATAAAAATGGCATTTTCCACTTTTTAGATGCTTTTGTGCTTAGGAAAAAGCTTCCCCCTGATTTATGGTTCTTTCCCACTTTTGTATGCTTTTATTTTTTTTAGGAAAAATCTAAAGATGAGGATAAAGAGATCACATTCCACCATATGAGTTTCCGAAAGTGAACAAGAGTGTCAAATTCTAGTTAACTCGAGCTTTTTTCCTCGCATTAGAGGAATTTTCATTTTAAAATGTTAACATTAAATTTCCATGTCATAATGTGTAAGACAATCAAAATCCTTTAAAATTTAAAAGACATACAGGTGTGACTAGGTAGTGGATTTTTTTTAATAATATAACTTACCTAATTTAACTGTGAATGGTGCCTAAGTAACCCAAA
>APFE030099972.1:136842-153949 GCA_000404065.3 Pinus taeda
GCTGAAGAAAGCAGTCAAGACTAAAAAGTCTTGTAGTTTTAAAACTGATGAGTTGTGTATGTTTGCAGGTGCAGAGGAAATTATTGATGATTTCTTGAGTTATTGGGTAGATCCAGATGAGCTGGATAATGTGAACTCTTGTGTTTGTATAACTGACAATTGTGATGTGATTATAGGTGTTGAGAAGGATGTGCAATCTTGTGAAACTATTATAGCACAAGAGGAAGTTCTTGTGGATGTTGAAGAAGTGAATCAGTCTGAAGCACAGATAAATGAAGTAATAGTTGATACTGAAAGTTTATGTATGAATGCAGGTGATGATGAGGTGCTTCAACGATGCTACAGAGAGATTGCATTGTTAGAATACTGGTTGGAGAATCCAGAGTATGACAGGGAGATTGCAGAAGAAAGAGTCCAGTGCAGTGAACCAGAAGGAAAAGTTGCAGATGAAATTGCAGATGATGAGCCAAAGCATGTTGTAGAGGGACAGGAAGTTTGGGAGGTAGCAACATCTATGGCGACAGCGGTAGCAACATCTATGGCGACAGCGGCAGCAATATCTATAGTGACAGCTGAGACAACAATGATAGCAGCAGAAGAGGCACTGATGCCTTATGATTTTTTTTTGAATACACATCTAAATGAAGATGCTGGAGAAAGTCTATTAGACAAAGAAATTGAAGCGATGAGGCAGATGATGGTGAAAAAGTCCCGGAAAAGACCAGCAGTAGTGAAACAAAAGAGAAGCAGCAAAAGAAAGACAGCAGAAGATTGCGAGAGCATAGGCAGCAGAGTGATGCAGCATAAGATATGGAGACCTGGAGAAAAGCAACAAGCAACAGCAGATGATGACTTGCAGAACAAAGTGTGGGATCCAGGAAAACCAAGACCAGAAGACACATGATCAGGAGATCATGAATATTTTCTACCTTGGGAGTCTGATGCAGGAGCATTCAGCCCAAGAGAAATCATTGTAAATAGTAGATATAGGGGGTCATTCATTTTTAAAAATTAGTTTCCTAAGTTCCAAGTCAATTTAATATTTAAGCTTTTAAGTGTGATTTAATTAGATATTCTCAAAATAAATAAATGAGAATATAGAAACTATGAGAGCTTTTAGGCATAAAAGCAATAGATGTGGATAAGGAAGGCTTTTCTATTTTCAGAACAGGGAAAAAGATGGGAAAAAGCCTCAAGATGCTTTTGCCATATGTATGCATTGCATGTAGACTCTTAGAGGTTTTAGTTGAGTGATTTTAGGATTTTTTTTTTATCATGTTAAGTTTTATAAATAATGTAGCCTCAAGGACATTGAGGATTGATGGAGTGAGAGTGAGGATGAAGAATGAGAGGCCATGAATAGGCCATGGTTTCTATTGTAAATATTTTATTTCTTAATTAATTATTTTGGTGATTTGTGTGCATATGTATTGTCTGGAACTTTCAGAGCTTTTAAAATTTATCAGGGATAATATGTTGGATTTACTGTGTATTGCAATGCATGGTTATATGCATAGACAAAGTTTAAAGATTCTGGGTTTTGCAGGCTAGGCTTGCATCACTAAGCTTTTTGTTTTGTTCTTTGGGATAATTTCAATAGGTTAATGATAATTCTCTATCTTGTTTGCTTATGTTAACAACAATTTTCACCTTTTATATTTGTCTTTAATGTCTCCCTTTTTTGTGCAGGGCATGCTTCTTTGGTGGGTGCTCTAGTTGCTTGAATATACTATTCTCATAGCTTGAATGATTGCTTGAAATTGTGTTTTTTGTACATGGAAACAATATCAGGTTGTATTTGTTTTCTATGTGTATTGGGCCCTTTTTGTTGTTGAAAATAATGGAATGACACTATAGTTTCTCGCTTGATTTGGAAGAAATTTTAATCTCTATTAATGGATGATTGGTTGAAAGTATTCTTTTACTCTTAAGCTTAAAAGTTTTCTAACTCATACTAAAGTACTCACCCTCTATTGGTGTTGCTTGTGATATTGGTTACATTTACTCTTATAATTTCTAAAAATAGTAATAGCAAGAAATTTGATCTTGTGTGAACAAGGTGTTATACATTTTTGAGTTAGATTAAATTTTGTGTTCTTTACATTATCCCTTCACATTTTCATAGTACCAGTTGCAATATCATATTGGTTTGTTGTGAAAATTTTAGTGTTACAAAAATACTTCTTCTTACATTTGATTTTGTTAATACATTTTCTTTTGCTAAAAAAATAGATCAAAATTATAATTACTATCAGAAATATACTTTTATGGATTAATGATTTTTGGACATGCTAACTAATTATCAATTATTAGCTTAATCAATGTATTTATAACCGGAATTTCTCTATAATCACATTCTCTTTATAAAGAAGAAATTGTTTTGGTTCATTATATTTGCAATTATTTATTTCACATCGAAATATGTAAGTACATTCAATTTGGAGTAAGTGTATATATATAGTACACGGTTGTGTGTATCTATCTATTGGTTGCGATGGTATTTACCCTATTATATCTGATATTTCAATTTGAATGGTAGATTCTTTTCAAGACACATTCAAATTTAATGAAGTTTTTTGCATAAATGTCTAGCCATTCATTCTATAACGTTAAATTATATGTATTAACATTCAATATCATTAGTTTTACAATCCAAACCCACTCACTTTAGCATTCCTTGGGTACTATTTTAATACCACTCGTATCATAGCTTGGTCTCTTATGTCCCCTTTTTTGGTCCACAAGTTTAAGTCTTTGTATGTGACCACCATTTTCCAGTGCACCACTACAAGTTTAACTCTTCGTATGTGACCACCATTTTCCAGTGCACCACGTTTCATTTGTCTTATTTCTATTTTTTATTCGCCTTTTAAATATTTTCCTTAAACGACAACCTAACGTGGGTTTTAAATGTCTTTTTCAAGGCTGATGGGTAGTGGTTGATTGCTCCCCGAAGGCAACAAAATTTACGAACATTGAAATATTTTCCAGCCCCGAGTAATAGAATATTAGAACTATATAGATCCAATCCGTTGCATGTTGTGGATGCCCTCAGTTATTTGGAAATTGAGTTGATGGTCCTACTGTCATAGTTATTATTTGGCTGCTTATGGTGGTGGTATAATTGTTGGTCTTAACAATGGTCATATCCCTGGTTATTATTTGGCTGCATATACTGGTGCATAATTGTTGGTCTTGTGTTGGTCATGATGATGGTCATATCCGCTCGTTTTCACTTTCATTTATATGCCCATTTGTGGATGAAGTTTCACACCTTCATAATCTATTGCTTTAGTAAATTTTTGATCTATATCTTAAAATATAAAATATTTATAATTTTATTTATGAAAAATCAAATTACATATGATTGAACATGTTAACAAGTTTAAATTTTATATTAATATTTTAAGAGTTTTTAGAAACCTAATGTTCAATATATAAAATATTATTATTGTATCTTAAGAATAAATAATAAATCAAGAAAATAATTAGTATTTAATAATAATGTTTGTTATATGGTAACCTATATAGAGTAAAAAATAGTGGAGAAATTCTATTTCATAGAAATAAACTGAGAGTTATAGACATAAAACATTTTACTAATCAAGTTTAAGTGTGCCAACTTAGTTAAACGTCATAATAATAATAATTTTTTTTTTCTATGTTAAGACTAACCTAAGTACCCACGGGGGATTTGAACCGGTGACCTATCGCAAGGAGTGCCTTAACAGCGCAACCATTCACCGTCAATCCCAAAAGCCCTGTGGGCGTGCATAATAATAATATTAATAATAGTAAATAAATATATTTTAATAATTAATATATATATATATATATAAATTAAAATTAAAATTAATTATTAATATTATGAATCAATCAGGCCGATATTATAAACAAAAAGATATCAAATATCTTTCTAAACAACTATTAATTGCTCCATAATTTTCTCGACTCTCTCTTCTCAAAATACAGATCTCATTGCCCTGATGATGGACTCACCTAGCTAGTCCGAAACGTTGGTTTCATAAATTGTTCACAGGTTTTTCCTCTAGCATAAAATTAGTTAAACGTGTAGTTCATGGAAGGGAGGATGGTAGTAAACCATGGTTACATTAGCTACTTCCTCAATGACGTGCCAACTTCTAGCATCCATGTGAATACCTTGTCGACAACGAGTCAATAACAATGTTCCATTCTTTACAGATGTGAGAGAAAGAGACCCAATCAAATTGAGCAACTGCTTTTCTTGTCTCTTTCAACAAGATTAAAAGTGTTAAATTTGTTAATAATATTGACCTCTAATCCATTTCATAACAACCCTCAAATCACCAAATAATTGAAGAAAGGTGATTCCCTTTTCTATTGACAACAACGGAAGTAGCATAAGTTCACACTGTTCAACATAATTATTGGTGCGATGGTCCAATATTTCTCTATATTTAAAATTATGGGATTGGTTTAGAAATAGAATACCCACTACCTTTCAAGGATGTGGCTCTCCCTACCTATCCCCATAAACATAATCCAAATATTATTCTTGGTGGATCTCCTTCATTACCACATGTTGTGCCAACACAACCTACTTTTCTTGATGAAAATTATAAATGCTTAACAACTAAGTTGCATGCTAAAGTGGATTATTAATCATGTATTTGAAGACACTAGCACTCATAGCTAACCAAATTCCACAACAAATGATTAGAGAAAGTGCTTTGTGCGCCTTGAGAAAAATTTTTATTCTCCAATTTTGTAAATATTCCCCCATAGAAGTTCCAAGCCATACATTCTCCCATCCCATTTTGTGCCTTGAGAAAAAAATTCATACACAAATTTCGTAAATGGTCCTCCATAGAAGTGTCAACCCATACACTCCTCCTTCCCATTAATCCCTAAATTTCCTTTAAGACTTATTTTGTGTAGATAAAATCTACTACAAAATGAAAAATTGTCTTCTCACTACAATTACATAAGCTGCATCTCCATAGACAAATCTTTTTCATATTCTATATAATATCCCTTGTCAAGGATTTGTTACGTAAAAGGCACAAAATAATATTTTATATTATGAGGAGCATGCTTCTAACTAACCTGCCACCACCACACTAGATCTCCTTGAGCCTCTTTAGAGATGAAAGTTGTGTAACCCACATTACAAGAATAAACTCTAGAAGGCATGTGAATCCACAATAATGAGTCCTCTTCTTTCAATACATGCACATGGCCAATTTTCAACTTTTTGACAATGGAGGTCTATCCCTCTCTAAACCCCAAGTTTTCTACAAAAACCCATTCGTGTCCCCAAATGGATTTAGTCCCATCATCAAAAATATGGGAGTGATTGATATAGCCCTTAACTCTAAGATGTTATGTCATAGGCCATGGAAGATCATGTTCCATTCTTCTTCTTACGCATGGTTCCTCCCCTAATCAGACATTGAGTCCATTTCCAACCTTCAAAATAAGGCCATTTCCAATCCAAGAAAATGAGAGTATAGGTATTTTGTACATCACAAAAACATATTAATTCTTATTTTGGGTTTTGCATATTTATTCTAATATGGACTTAGTTGCAATATATTTTTGTACAATACTTACCCATAAACTTGTAACTCATACTTGTAACTCATATTATCCTCCAAATACACTTGGGACAAAATGCTATGGTAAATTGGAAAATGACATTTTCATTTCATCCTCCAATTTAAAACCATTGTAACGTTTAGTTTGAAATTCTCCTTTCACATTTTGCAACCAACTACTTGTACTTTTTCTTGACATATGTTTTTGGATTTAACCAAAAGTTGAGGTATTTCAATCCCACATATAGTGTATTGAATTTGTAAGGGAAAATATTTGTAAGGAGGGAAGGGTGAGAGCGTGAAGCTTGTTTACATTTTTTGGCAAGCATGGGAGCTTTGGGGTGAAGAAAATCAACTCAATCGAGCACTTTTTAAGTGCTCAGTCGAGCGATATTTTATACCTTGATCGAGTTATTTGAGGGCTTAATTATTTCTTAATGAAGCTCTTATGTAACATGGGGTTATCTAGAATATTGATAGAGCATTGTTTTCAAATTTTCTGCAAATAGAACTTGGCTGAGGTTTATAATAAAGAGGTTCGATCAAGCCCTTTTTTTTAATAAAATCATCAGTCACAGTCTGTGCAGGCTCTTTTGCGTAGACCATAGACCTTACAACTCGACCGAGGGTATTAGGAGCTCAATCAAGGAGTGAAGAGCTTGAACCAATAGTCCAACAACTAGACCAAGGAGAAAAAATCTCTACCCAATCATTAAGAAGCCAAATTTCTGGAGATCGAGGTAGGATTCTGGCTATTTTATGTTTATTCAAATTTTTTCATGCAAATGAAAAAATAAATTAATTCTAAATAAAAACCATCACAAAATCTAGAAAAAAACATGTAAAACCATACAAAAACCATGAAGAAACCATTTAAGACCACTAAGAAAACTAATGAAAACACATCAAGAAAACCATAGAAAACTAATGAAATTCATGATATATATATATATATATATATATATATAATATATATAATATATATATAAATATATATGGGGTAATTCTCTTAAGTTTTTTGAAGCCTTATTCTTTAGTATGAGTAATTACAACAAAACATTTCGATTAATACAAGTAGTGTTTGTTTACTAAACCATATGAGCAACATGTACTAAAACTACTAGCATCTATGCAAAGTTTTCTTGTGAGATAATCTAGAACTTTTCCATACATAGATACACAAAAGAAATGCTTAATTCCATTCTAAAAGTAATGAAGGCTAGTGTGCTTAGTAATTGAATAATATAGTAAACTTATGGAGGAATTCCTTAAATGTTGTATGGAATAATTTAGTGTACTTTTCTCCTTGAGCCGTAAAAATAAACTAATTTTGAATAAAGCCGGTCACAAAAGCAACAAAAAGGTTCCACATAAAAACATATGAAAACCACCAAAAAAACCATTGAAAACCACCAAAAAAAACCATTGAAAACCACCAAGAAAACCAATGAAAACCATCTAGAAAACTATAGAAAACTAATGAAATTCACGAATGAAATTATTATTTTTTTTATTTTATTTTTAATTTTAAATTTAGTAATTCTCTCAATTTTTTTTGAAGGCTTATTATTTAGCATGAGTAATTACACAAAAACATTTCGATTAGTAAAAGTAGTATTCTTTTACTAAACCATATGAACAACATGTACTAAAACTACTAGTGTCTGTGCAAAGTTTTTTTGAGAGCTAATCTAACACTTTTCCATAAATAGATATGCAAAAGAAATGCATAATGCCATTCTAAAAGTAGTGAAGGTTAGTGTACTTAGTAATGGAGGTAATAATGCTAAAATGAAATTTGGTAGTAGTAAATAAGCTTATGGTTGTAGTCTCATTTCTAAACTTAAGTGATTGATGTTTTTATGATTTCAATTAAAAAAAATCAATTGTTGGATTTGATTTGAGTTATAAATAAATATTATACGATATCATTAGTCACATAATGGCTAGAAAATAAGGTAGAAGCATAAAATAGTTTCACATACACACTTAATTTCTCCTTTAAATTATTATTTTCATTTCTTATTAAGACCTTATAAGAGAGCCTCCACAATATACCAAACTAGAAGCTACATGTTAATAAAAATCACCTTAGAAACATATTTGCATGAAAATAGAGAAGGAAGTAAGCTATATGGCTAGATGGCCTCCCAATTAGTAGCGTTGGTTTTCATGTGTTCTATTGGCACACGAGATTTTAACAGGTATGGTATTTATTATGCGGTTGACCAAGAAAACCTACTCAACATTGGCCCTTTCGAAAACACCCACAGAGTGGATGAAGTCTTATCTGAGATGCTAAGGGGTGATTATCAGAAACAAGTTTCTGTAGTTATACGAGATTGTTAATATCTTAAAGAACTAAAATTCAACCTACAACATAAGGCTCAGACACCCACTAGATAGAAACTTAGCTATCATCCTAGGGTTGTGCATAACATAGGACCTTCAGACTGTTGTGTTTAGTGGCCGGTGTGCAAGTGGCAAACAACGTGAAGGTTGACCTCACTTACACCTCCCATTATTCATGTCAACATTACCATATTTTCCTGAATCCTGGCTTTTCCTCCCTGAGCTGTAGCTTTTCCTCCTTAAATTGTAGCTTTTCTTCTCTGAACCATAGCTTTACACCTCCCTAAATGATAGTTTTTCTTGTGCCATGCTCAGTATATCAGCAAAGCTCATTTTACTCTACTCAATTTAAAGTATCCAGTTATTAGCCTTCAAGATTTGATCAATGGCCTCTTCCACGTCCAAGACATCCAAAATGATATTCCTGGTCAATTTCTCCACTCAGCTACGTTCCAGTGTCATCTCTCATCTTCAACCATCTACTCCCTATCTTGTTGAATTTGTTCCCTGAGCTCATGTTCTTCTGACAACGTTTTTGTTTTCTGATGTGCCTATGATTCAATCACTTGTGCATTTAGGCATTGTATCACCTCTCTGATTTTCACCACCATTCCCTTGGCTACATCAGAATTGTCAACAGAATCCTCTATGAGTTTTCCATAATTTTGTAATAAAGTGGTAAACCATTCTGTTTTGTCTTCTACAAACTATTCATTCTCTTGTCACAATTGTTGCTAGGTTCTCTTCACCTATTGTAATTATCCCCTCGTCATTATTAACCAATCATGTAGCTCCCACGTTGTGTTGTGTTGTAGCTGAGTCAAATCATATAAATCTAGTCATGACATTATTAGGTTGATTTGAACCATGTCTGTAATGTTTAATTGCGCATCTCCAACCCATACCTTCATAGATTTGTTAGGAAAGAAAAATATCCACTTGGAATGCTCGAACAAGGATGATTTAGGCATTTATTGATAGAATTATTAATGAACCACCACAGTGTGTAGTCCTTTAAACTTTGAAAGAACTGCCTATAGGTTCATCTTGGTGCTCAACTCATTGTTTGTTGTAGCTTGTCCAATTTTGTTGTCATGACATCTTCCATTTGCTCACCATTTCTTTCAAAGTGATCCTTAGTCAATACAATCTAAATTGGAGAGGAGTGGGTGGCCTTCTGCTTCTTCCTAGCCCGAGTTGTTGACGTGATCCATGTAATACTCTTAAAGACCTTTTTCTTTCCCAATATTTCATTTTCTCTATATGTTGATGGCCCTTCTTGCGATTCTTATTTCATAATGATAGGAGAATGCACCCCCTGTTGTTCTTGATTCGAAGGGGACCCTCTCGTTCCTTCACTACTAGAATTTCCTTAATATCCAGGGTATTTTCCAATGGTACCTTCCATGAATCCTCCCATGAATCTACTCTTTCTTGAACTTCTTGCTCCATCAATCTGTAACTCATTTTCACCTAGCATTGTTTTGGATCCCTGCCCGATAAGACCCAGATAAAATGTAGATAAGATTTAAGAAGTGTGACACCTTTGAACTTTTCCAGACTTTCCTTAGGATGTTAAGTCGTCTTCTCGATCATTGTGAAACATGTCCCCATAAGGATAGAACATGATTATGCTAGTATTTTCTTGATCCGGTTCACCAGAGGTCTAGAGGTTCTGAAATTGACCAACTAGGATGGTATGAGAAGGATTATTCATTGGCTAAAAAGTTAAAACTCTCTAGTTTTTTGCAAGTGACTAAGGAAATAAATATGAATAGCCATGGATAATGGAATTTTGTGTTATGATCTTAAGTATCCAAGCAATCTTTCTAGAACAAATTCAACGGAAATGGCACTCCATATAGCTCTTCCCCCTTGGTGCAATGATTCGCTACCATGATAACTCATGTTGGAATGTCATTTACCCTGTAATTGTGCAATGATTTGCATGCTATCACCTACGCAAAAAATATAGTAGCATGATTAATGATTAATGAAATTAGATACCCCTTGTTTCCCCTATTTGTTCCTTATGTTTCAATCAATTATGCACTGAGATTTGTATCCCTAATTATTGGTTCTAGATCCTCTCCCTTGATCAATAGGCCTGTAATTTCATGAATTAGTTTGACATTCAGCTGCATTGGTATGTCTAGCCACAAGTATAGATCGAGATGTTTTAACTTCAAGGATGCATTAGAAAATTAATTTAAAAGAGCATATTGAGTAAGTAACTTAACACATGGAAAAGAAGCAAAAATCATAAAGAATCCACGAGATCAAAGGCACACAAACAATTTGATTATAGAGTTCACCCAATGTGGGCTACGTCTTAAGGCCCCACTCAATGTGGGGAGGCCTTATTTCATTAAGTGGAAACAAAGAAATGAATTACAATAAATTTTACAAAAATGACCCTTATACCTCCATTTTTTATGATAGCCTAAAATTAGAGACATAGACTAGAGAAATGGTTTACACAGTTCGATTCTTGGCACAAAAATGTGCAAAAATGACTATAAACTTGCCAAATTATGAAACTTGTCAAAATATGATGCATATGGAAGGTATTTTATTCCTGGGATCAGTTCGGCTACTTTGGAAAATAGACGGGTGATGGGATAGATAGAGTGGAGGTGCTAATATGAAATTTCATGTTCACATTCGGCTGGTGAGCAGTAACCAACTTTAGTGTTGCAGATGGGAGAGAGGGAGTTGGTGTTACTGCCTTGACCATATGATTGATGAGTGGGGGCGAGAGGACATTCAACCATAAACTAATGACGACCCTCCTTCTAGCACCAGAAATGTTGATGGTGATGGACCGACCAACATTCAAGGGATCTCCTCGGTATGATGTCCCACCCAGACCTCACACCATTTGACGTAGGAGTCCCATCCAGTATGATGGCTCGGTTGCCATTATATTAAAGATATGCCTTAGTTCTTGCTTGTCAGCACATTAGAGTGGTATACTTAGTCGTCAAAAATTGACGTTCATGCACCTGGTGAGTGCTTAGTGTAACCTGTGTCTAAATTCTTTCAGTACAGAGGGAGAGGGTGAGAGTGAGTCTTAAGTCAAAAGGGAATAGTCAAAACTCAGTTAAAGACACACAACACAACAGGATCTGCGTAGCTTTTAGCATATTAGTCCACACAGATGCGGCAGTCAAAAACACAAAGTGAATAGATAGCACATAAAACACCTAGTGGAGCAGTCCACACGAGTGCGTCTGTCGTTATAACAAGTTTATAAGAATGAATCTGTCTAGTGTCCGACGGAGTAGTCCACACGGGCGAGACAAAGATAAAAACTGATACAACACATTTCCAAGAACATATGCACTAAAACAACTGAAATAATTCAACTATCTTAGTACAGGTTAAGGAACCATGCATTACAAGCGTCCATAGAATAGTCTTACAAATGAATACAATACATGTGTGAAAATGTGTTGGCATGTTAACAGGCTTCTGAATTAAGTGAGAGTTGCAAGACACATTCGTAAACCATACATCACTAGCTCCAATAGTGCGGCATTGGAGCCACTGCTCACTCCTCAAAAAATAGACTACAAACTCTCAAGGTTATGTGGGAGGAGCCAAGGTGAAAATTCCTTTGCATGTACAAATGAGGGGTATTTATAGCCAAGGGTGAGCTTGACCATTGTGACTCTTTGACTTCCCATGTGACAGTTTGTCTTACATGACTCTTTAGTTAGCATGACTCTTCAACTTCATATGTTGGTCTCATGGACTTCCACGTTACATTACATTGATTACAACAGTATAGCCCATAGTAGTGATGTGGTTGAGATGACTCATGACATGACTCGACATGACACTGTTGCTATGTTCCTGTTTATGGTGGTGTCCATGTCGAGATGTTGTGTTGCTGAGGAATGAGTGTACTCTTAGTGCGTCATAGCTTCAACTCCGCATGACAAGGTGTGCAGAGTCTTCGATGGTCTTGGTGTTCACTTGATGTTGCATGTGCATGTGTCCCCTTTGTTGGTACTTGGCATACTTCATGTATTCATCGATTTTCAAACAAGTCTCCTAGCATGAAATCCTTTTTCATCTCATTCGTTGTAGCTCCATGTCTCATCCATGTACTTACCTCTGTAATCACTCATGATGAGACAACATAAAACCCAGAAATTCCCTAGTCTACCATGATGCATCATCTTTCATTTTTAGGTGTAGGTGACCGAGAGAGCGGACAAGGCTCTGAAATTGCATAGAGCACATTTCATAATAGCATGTGAGGCTCTTGGGGTACTATCGGGAAAAACTGTGTAGATTTCACTGAGAGGCTCGGTTGAGTAGTTTGGGACAATAGTGACATCTGCGTGATTCGGCATTGGGAGGCACTAGTAGTGAAAACTGCACAAATTTTCTGAGGATGCCGAGATTGGGCTGCAGGAGCTTGCTCGTCAGAACTGCATAGATCTGGGAGGCAGTCAAGTAGGACATATTTGTGTAGTTTCTAGGCTAAGCAGGTTGTCGGGAAGTGGTTCATTTGGCTATGAAAATTGTGCAATTTTTAGGAGTGGCAAGCAGGCCGATGGGGGGATTCCCTGATAAAATTCCGCAATTTTATGGGACATTGTAGTGATAGGAAGTAGGTGCCTGTCCCTCATATTTGTGCCATTTCTTTAGGCAGTGTAGGAAACTAAGATGACAACTTCTGCACAATTTAGGGTCACTATTTAAGTCAAATTGTCTGGTTGACCAACGGGAGGCTTGATGGATAGGCTTGCGGGAAGTGTAGACTAAGATCACTTCTTGGGAAAATTCGATGTTGTTATGGGTGATAGTCAGCCATGTTTATTCCATAATTGCCTAATACAGACTACCACTAGGGCAACCTCAAGCTCTATGCAGTTTTGGGCAACATTTCTTGGTCACTGAGGGCTGAGACTATGCAATGAAGATCAGTGGGGGTCCGATGGATGGAGGGTGGTCCGGTCGACAGATCTTCAGAAAAATGGTTAAGTGTGTGAGTGAGTGAACTCATGTATACATGATCTTGCAAACACACACTCAACATGACTCAATGACAAGATGCCCTGGACCACAAGACAACATATGCTTAGTGTGACTGATTGAAGGGTGAGAGCGATTAGTGTGACACTTGAGATAGATCATTGAACAGCTATGACGACACTTATGCAACATTGCATACAACTTTGTGTGTGAGTGTGACAGATGTTTACATAGCGAACACAACTTGTATAGAAAAAGAAAGACCTTCAACATAGCTAAAACAAGACCTGAATCACGATATTGCAACCAACATGCTAGAAGACAACCAGTGATCAGTCAAGAAAATAGGGTGTCAAGACTCAACAAGAGCTCATGGAATGAGCTCAAGTGTTTGAAATCATCAAGGAAAGACCAAGGAAGGCTCTAAAATTGGATGTAGGCCAAAATTTGGAGGGTGTTGTAGCCATTACAATAGGACCCAACCAATCCAACCAATTGTCATAGTCTTACCTTCTGCTACACTTACTCTGCATCGAGCTTCATTCATGTCTTACATTACCTGTTGGGTACCACACATCTCTCCTTGAGATCCATTAACTTTCTTCTTTCCCAACCAATTCCCAAGAATAAAAACAATAAAAGGGAAGAATATAAACAACAACAAGAAGACCATGAAAACCAAAAGCAATACGATAGTACAACAAAGTGGCATAGCTAGTCACCACACATAATAAAAAACACAAATAAAGCGCAACAATTGCAAAAGATCAAAATCACAAGAATAAAAAGAGACACCAAGACTCAATCCCCATGGTTCCTAAGGAAACCTCAACCTGAGCCTTCTTCAAGATTTCATGGCAACCTTTCTTTCCATGCGACTCCCTGCATCATGTTGTCACTAACACATAAGTATTAGTGCATAAATAAACATAACAATACACCATTTACCTCATCTTTTTGTGCCAAGCACATTGCTTTCAACTGAACAATCCACGCCATCTCTCAAGGGACTCCAATCCTTTGACAGATCCACCTGTAACTAAAGACTAGCTAATATACCTGTCAAGTACATGTTCATGAATATAGCATGTATCCACATAATGTACGACAAGATGAAGGTTAAGAATACTTCCCGTAGGTAAATAACTCCTTTGTTTGGAATTAGGGTTTCCAACATAGCCAAAGGAATTCTTTCTGATTCCTTTCTTTGACCTTTTCCTTGCTGCAATTGAGTGTTACCATGCATTTTCACATCACTTAACTGTTAGTGATATAAACACATCAACTATTACCTTCTCAAGCTAATACCAACATTCTTCCTACAACTACTCACACATGTCAACCACATGTTCCAAATATCATGACAATCATAACTATCAGTTTGAGATCAACAATTAGTAGGACTAACAATAATGTCATAATCAATAGTCAACTCATAGTCATTAGTACTAATGCTACAAGTATCACCTACTTACACACAAGTAGATATCAACTTTCTTGACACATATGTATTAGTACAGTCATCTTAAAACAAGATAATTTCTTCATGCATCCCCATAGACTCATACCCATATAATGCAATTAATCAAACATTCAAGCAAGGTATGAACACGCCATGTCAGATAAATCAACTAGGTGACATAATAGGCACCAAACACTCAAACACCAAATAGATGACATAATCAACAATGAAGCACCCAGTATACTGCATAAGCAAACTCATACCTTAGTGTATTTCAGCGGAGGTTATCTTGTCTCTACAATCAATCTAGGTTAACATGATACAAATTCACAACATATCTACTCAAACATAAATCGTGATATTCAAAATAATAACTAACTAACATGTTCACATCATAATCTCATAAGAATTTGCTGTTCATGCATAAAAATCACATATGTACAATCTATATAGGTTAGTATGACACCATATCAAAAATATGTCAGTTCATACCTGAATATCGCAACCATAACCATATGCATAGGTCAATCCAGGTTAACACAATATAGATAACATCAAGTCTTCAATGCAATGAACATAATCGTCACGCATATAAAGAATTCAAATTACAACATCAAGATCTTAATGAAATAACCCTAATGATCAAGTTAATAGCATATAACAACAATAAACTATATATCATTCTCATCAACAACATATAACCTAATCATCAAGTTATCTAACATAAAACAAAAATAACAATGCATACAACCACATGTTACCATCATCCTTGACTATCTGACTCATGTGCATATGACTATGTTAATCAACTATCATGTATCATGTACATAACCATAACATCAAAAGACATGTACATAAACCTAATGTATATAACCCTAATGCATATAACAATCCTTAACCTACATACCTACATGCCCAACATACAAGCCTGTATGGCAACATGCTCTTTCCTTGAGGTCCAATGCTGCAACTTCACTTTGATGATATGCATCTCTTGCTCTATCTCAACCAACACATTAGCATCATAACATGCCAATATCACCCTGATGACCTAAATTTCATACCATGACTTTACAAGGCATGTTTGACCTACTATTCATGCATAACCATAACCAAGACCATTCATGCATAACCATAACCAATACCATATATGCATAACAACTGCACATATAACATATGAGTATGAAACCACATACACCTCATTCTATCTAGAGTCCAATCATCAATGAATGACCATATCAAATTCACAAACCATTACCTCACGCATGACAATAACAACCACTACGTCACTATACACATTGCCACATGCAACCATCAACATGCATAAGCAATGCATAATTGACTACACATACACATGAATGCATGTAGTCAAGCATAAGTGACCAACTATTGTAACCAACCTAAAATACTGATACATGTAATCAAGCATACAAGAATTCAATCTACCATACAAGGATGTAATGAAGTGACATATAACAATATGTAACTAGTCATATACTCATGATGATGCATTCCACAAAATCAACATCAAGTTCCTCATTACAACCTTACTACAACCATGATCAACAGTATGCAATGCAATAAGCACATGGAATTCCAGTGTCAGAGACACACATGCAACTAACATGCATGCATGACTAACACACATAGTGCATCCCGCTCGAAGGGTGAACCACGGTGTGATACCACTATGTAACAATCTCCTCCCACATCAACCCAAGCAACCACCCAGTCGGGGTAAATATGCGACAAGAGGCCACTATGATATGATTCAACCTCCTAAGTCGTATTAAAGAAGTGGAACATACAAAAACACACCATACAAACATTCAACATCAGCTTCAGGACCCTTAGGAACCAATCCAATATTCTAGACAGCTTCCCCTTGGGTCCCATTGAGATTTTGGACAACTTAAGCCTTTGTTGCTCTCATGTTATAGGCATGACAAAGTCCAGAAACCCAGAGTCGCTCTGAGAGGCTTTCTTGTTAGCATCCAAAAACTCATTTTGTTAGTCCTGTGCCAACAACTCTAGGATTTGAGCCACTTTTTAGGCCCAAAGTCCTGGTCACTCCATAAAATGGAATGATAACTTTTATACCAGTAAAGGAATAGGGAAAGGATGATGCAAACTAAATAAGTTAAAAAAGACTTTAATTAGACCGCTACTAGCCATGACAAAAATTTCGTCAAACATATCGCAAACATGTAATCTACAGGTCTAACCAACATAATTAAACCTAGGGATATCGTACTTATCTGAGAATCACTAAGAACCATTGTTCCCTCATGTCAATTGCTGCATTATCATCTATTAGGTCATAGATACATTATCCATTCATTTACAAGTAAAAACATGATGAGAGCCATACATAGATGTTCTCATAAAACACATACATAACCAGCAGAATAAAAACATAAATACTAATTAAATTATGTTGTGAAACCAGCTCAAGAAAAGATAGAGAATATAGATTAATGCCTTAGAATTCAGCCTCTTCGAGGGGGTAACCTCCTTTACATTACATAAATGAACAATTCTTGGATCATTCAAATGATACAACCTCCTTTCTATATATAGGAGTCTAAGGAGTCCCAATATAACCCAGCCGAACTAACAATAATAATATAAAGCCACAAAAATAACAATAGAGGGATTCTATGGGGCACAGTAATAACAATATGGGGACAATATGGGCACAACAATATTAATAAGGGGTACAACT